>RJWM01011155.1:0-60662 GCA_004363535.1 Dasyprocta punctata | reverse complement strand
TAGATTCCTGAGACAGGCAATGGTGGTAGATCTTCAGGGACCCCATTCTCCAAAGTCACTGTGTCAAGTGACAGGACCAGTTGCCATTGGTCAAGAACAGTGTATTCTTATAACTAGAGACTGGTAGAGACAAGGTTCCCAGACAGCCTGGACTTTGGATGAGGGACACACCACTGATTTTTTGTGAGAAACTAACCTCCATTTATCCATGCAGTGCCCATGTGAGTGTTTTTGCATGTTCAGGACTGAATGAATACAGAGATTAGTGGAGAATGTCAATATTTGTACCTGATAGTTTTCATAGAAACTCCATAGTTAGAATTTCCAAGCTCCAAAAGGAGTGGAATCCAAGACCCTCAAGAATCATGAACCCTCTTTGGAAATCTGTGCTCCATTCCAGTTTTCTCAGGGACTGTGGGTTGTGCTGAGGTGGTCAGAGACTTTAGAGAAGGATCATGCATAAACAGGGCATCTGTGAAAGTAAGAACTGAGGGTGGTTTGGAGCAAATCTGAAACCAGGGACTAGTTTCTTCCACTGGTACAACCCCTGGAATAACCTTCTACCATTGTCACCAGGTGTCTGCAAAATGCAGATTTAAAGATTACAGAGGAACTAGTTTCTTCCACTGGTACACCTGTAGGGGTATGCTGTGTACCCCCAAGTCCTCACATACTTTTTATGGGGCTGAGTCTGACACAATGATTGATAATGTGAGTGATGTGCCCGCCCAGGGGTGGAGCTGAGATGCAGCGTAAGAGAAGGTGGGTCTTCCTCTTGGCTTCCTCTTCTGCCTCTCTCTCTTGCCAGCGTCCCTTGCAGCTTGCAGCCACCATGAACAGCAGGCCTGCCATGCCACGTTATCTTGGAGCCAACTTAAATATGGACTGAAACTCCTGAGAAACTGTAAGAATAAACCTTTCCTTCCCTAATTTTGGGTGTCAGGTATTTTGTCTCGGCAACGAGTGAAAAGTAACTAAGACACAACCCCTGGAATAACATTCTACCATTGTCACCAGATGTCTGCAAAATGCAGATGTAAAGATTACAGAGGGTCTGAACTTTTTGGATTTGACCCTATGTCTCCTTTCCCCATGTCTGAGGACTACTTGTATCTGAACATCTACCCAGCTGCTCATGGTGATGAGGGTTCTAACCTTCCTGGAAGTATCAGATTGTTGTCAGCTTGGGGTGGGAGGAAATTTGTTCTACAAGAAGATGATCAAGGATCTACAGATGTATCTCAGTCTTAGCACCATTGTCCAGCATGCTCTGGGCTCTGGGCTCAAGCTCAACTGAGAGAGATGGTTGGGGTGGTGGTGGAGGAAGAAGTGGAGCAGGAGGAGGAGAAAAAGGAGGAGAAGGAAATGTTACAAAAAGGCTGCCTCCAAGCCCCATCAGGTGCCAAGTACCAAGGAGCCTGACTCTCTCTCTCTCCTGCCTCAAACTAGATGTTGCCTGATGTATTTGGTGACCTCTTGATGGAAGAGTAATTGGGGGGACAATCTGAAACACAGACTCTCAAAGACGAGTTTTAAGATATCATTGGCGGGGGGGGGGGTTATGTTCATGATCCCTGCACTGAAAGTAGCATATTTGCAACAGGAATCCATCTGCAACTAAAGTCTGACTGCCTAGGGGGCAGCTCAGAGATGTGGGTCCCATGTGGCTTGCATGGTATACAAGTTCACGCCTATATCTTTGTTGAGCCTGTGTACTAAGTAATTTATGTCCCTTATCTCAGTAGGTCCTCACGGCTAGTACAAGATGCAGACAGCCTTCCCACTGTATAGATGAGGAAACTGAGCTTAGTAACATTCAGTAAGTTGCCCAAAATGCTCACCTACAAAGTCCAAGACCTTTCCCACTGTCCTTGCTTCAGTCTGGGGCTCTCTACTTCACTCCCCAGATTTCAGCCAGCTTTGGCCTAGCTATCTTGTCACCAATGGTAAGGCAGGAGAGCTCCAGATAAAGTATCACTACAGAATGACCTGCCCATGTCCCCAGGTTTCCATGCCTCTGTCTACTTCTGTGAGTTCTAACACTGGTCCAATTTCTTCAAGTATATCAATGCTATCCTCCAACAGGAAGCATAACATGGTGATGAGCTTCTCTTTGCCTTCAGAAGTCCCTACGACTGTAGCAATGGTCTCTTGATCTGAGCAGTTGGAATGGGGCTCCAGTTAGATCCTTTAAGGGTGCTTTCCCTCACTGTCCAGATAAGGGAACTGAGGCTCAGATAGAAGATGGGATACCATTTTAGAGTTCAAAAGTCAGTGCTGATTTAGAATCAGAGCCCTTCTACCCTAGCCTGTGCTTCCTCCACCTGACCCCATCCTGACCACGGTGTCCAGTATGGGTGCAGAGCTGGAGATCTCAAAGGCACCATTGTTTCTTGAATGACTTCCCAGTTTCACAGGAAGAAGTAGTTTCCTGGGCCATGAACTACCCCAGGATCACTTATCCAGAGGCTGGGATGAGGAAGGACAGGCTGAGCAAAGGAGGTCCTGGGTCTGGGGTTTGTGGGAGAGGAAGGGACCAGGCTTGGGTCCAGGTTCAGGCTGGAGCTGGATGGTGACTGTGGTGTATGAATGAGCAGCAGGATGGGGGTTGATAAGGACCTGGGCACTTGTCTTCTTCTTTTCTGCACTTTACCTCACTGAGGAGGAGAAGCTTCTTGGTAGGAAGATGATAAAGTATTGGGCCAACTTTGCTCCAGATGGGTGCCTGTATGTCCCCCTATGGTTGTGGAATTTCCAAGAAACTGGAGACACCAGGAGGAATTTTTCAGATGGACTTTAATGGTACATTGTCCCAGCCATTAGAAATGCTCAGAACTAGGCTTAGCCCCAAACCAAGGGCAGGTCTGCTTTTATACAACTTGTGACATCTAGTAAGTAGACATATAGAAGCAAAACAAAGGCAGTTAGTCATATTAGCAACTAACCCTGTCTTAGCCTTGAAAGAAAACTCACCCTGTGCATCTCAGGATGCTAGGATCTCTGTAGCTTGTTCACAACCACATTTGTTAGTTTTATCGGTGTTGGTGCCCAGTATTCACCTCTAAGGGAGAAGATTCCCATGAGAGAATGACCTGAAGCATCTCCCTTATCAATGAGAAAAGCACAGGCCCCAGTGAGAAACTGGCAAGTTCACGTTCCTGAGGGAGGGGTTGCCTGAGGAGTTGCTTGCCTGAGCTAGGAACATTTTATAGATGGAGAAAGAGGTTAGGTTTTGCTTTACTACCTCAACTTCCCCAGAAACCATGAACATCAGGTACTGCCCTTGTCTGTGGTGACTTCATTAACATATGTGTGTCTTTACTCACATGATAACATCCTCCCAACTCCAAGTCCTACATGGACATGGACAGGAAAGGGCACGTGGGTACCGGTCACTTATCCCTCTCCAAGTGACCCGAATGATGGGGCATAGCTGTGGTTCAATCACAGCCTGTCTCTTAGAATGAGGAGAATACAGGCCCTTTCCTCACTCTGCACTAGTGGGAGGTCCTTGCTTTCTTATATCAGAAACTCCTGTCCTTATCACCAGGATTCCCTCGGCCAGCTTGATTACCTGGCCTAACCTAAAAATCAGGGTGTTGAGATCTGAACCCTTCAAGGCTCAGACTGACTGCCCTGCCTACTGGGATGTCATATCCACAGGAACCCCAAGTGAAGGTCTGCCCCCTGGCTTACTCTGGATCACAAGGAGCTATACCTGCAGCTGTACGTCCAGCCTGTTGTGGGCCAAGACATTGAGGCCTCCAGGCTGAGGTTTGGGGTGGAGATTCTGCTCCAAATGCTCAAGGGGCTAAAGGGGGTAAACAGTTTCACGCACAGCTGTACCTCCCTCTGTAGGGGAGGGAGGGCGGACAGGCTTCAGTGCAGATTGCCTTTGCTTGTGATGTCACACGCCTACTGAGGCACCCCTGTAGGCTCTATGATCACGTAACAATTCATCCACTGTGTATCCACTCATTCAGCTAACATTTGTGAAGAATCCACTGCATAATGTTCATTTCTAAGAGTGACATGTGCCCCCTTGTGTTAGACACATTCATTACAGTCCCCAAGAAGCTGGATGGGTAAGTCCCAATGGATGCTCACTTTCTTCCACAAACCACTGGCCATGGGCAAATCCTCCCTTCCTGGCATCACCTTTTTCCTGCTCTGTGTTTTTTCTTCTCCCGGCCCCTGAACTCTCCCCACTTTGAGAAAGAGGTTTTCTGGAGTTTTGCTCTTACCTGGGTGTCAGAAACTCATTCCCACCCCTCAGAAATTCCCCCATGTTCTCAGATCTGTAGAGACCCAACAGAAAACCTCATTACCTAAACACTAGAACCTAAGCACATTTAGGTTGCTATAATAAAAATACCATAAGGTTGTAAACAACAGATTCTTAACCATTGTTTGGAGGTTGGAAAATGCAGCTCAAAATTCCAGCAGATTAGGTGTCTGGTGAGGCCTTGCTCTCTGGCTCATAGATGGCATGGTCTACTTGGTAAAAGGAACAAACAATAGCCATCATGATCTTATCACCTCCTGAGGACTCTCCCTTCTTGCTTTCATCACATTGGAGTCTAGCTTTCAACATATGGATGCAGCTTATACAAACTTGGAAGACCATAGCATTTAGAGCTTGCCAATATCAGCTACCAAATTTGACAGTTATTGAAAATGTTCATATCTACAGTCCCCTATTTTTAATGCCATCTATTATTAACACTTTAAAAACCTCATCTCTATTTGTCCTAAAATGGCAAATGGCTCAATTTTTGAGATAATCAGGACAGGGCTTGTTCTCTGGCTATCCATGAGCTGTTCAGGATGTCAGTTGTCTGTAGACATGATGTGGCTCACACTTAAATGATCATTGCCCATCTGCAAAGAGCATTAACTGTAAGACTGTTCTTTGGGGTGGAATTGCTGGTCAGATAGTCCAGATACGTCTAGGAGAAAAGTTTTCTGTCCCCTGGCTCCCTTGAGAACCCTCTCTCCAACAGGTATCCTCTTTTCTTTCAAAATTTCCCTGGAAATCTCCTGACTCCTTGGGTATCTCTCACTGTTAATGGGTGTTTCTGTGATTTGTATTCATTCTCAATTCATTTTTTCCTTAACTTTTCTGCCTCCCTCCACCAAAAGCCTCCACTCTACACAGGTGTCAAATTGTGCTCAATCTGCCTCTGGTGGATTGACCGTCGATGGGCAACTTATAATTGTCAGGACTCTGACTGAACTAGATCCCCGCCTAACTAGGAGAAAAAAACTCCCCCAAACAGATGTGTTATTCACACCTAGCAGGGCATGGTGTTCAACAGGAAGCCAGCAGCTGTCCCCACACAGCTCAACCTGCAAAGAGCTGGTTCCACAAAAAACCACAAGAGACATACTGTGCCTGCCAGCATCCCCTGTACCCAACACTTTCTTATCACCTAGCCTTAGACCCCCTAATCAGCGACCCAAAATTTTGCACCCCCTCAGCAATACCTCCCTTCCCTACCTAAACTCCCCTATAAAAACATGCCTTCACCCTTTGCTCGGGGCCCATGGTCTTTTTGCCCTCGAACTGACTGCACTTGGTTGGCAATAAAGTCCTTGCATGTTGCTTCAACTTTGCCTGGCTCAGTGATCTCAGTTGTCCCTCAGTTTAGCCTAAAAATAACACCCAACTGAACATCGTGATGCTGAGTGTGGATGGCCCACCTGAGGATTGTTGCCAACAACATAAAAAAGGAGACGCGAAGAGAAAGAAGGGTGTTGTTGGTTCTCCTGTTGCCATTTGTGCTCCTGGAGGAGCTTGTTGAGATTCTTTCCTGATATGAAGTTGGCTGTTCTCAATGTCAGAGGAGCTTGGGACCCTGTTGTCACTGAGAATGGCTGCAGTTCACTTCAGGGGAGCTCTGGTCCTTAGTTTGAGCCTCGCTTCCTGGCTCTGGAGGGGAAGATGTGTGCTGTTCAATCTCCAGGAGAAGCTTGTCATGCTGGCTTCCTGATATGAACTCAGCTGTTCTCATTGTCGGAGGAGCTTGGGATCTCATTGTTACTGAGGATAGCTGTGGTACTTTTCAGGGGCAGCCCTGATCCTTACTTTGAGTGTTGCTTCCTGTGCAGAATGCTCAGCCTACTGGCACAGATCTTTCATCCCACTGGCACAGACTTTCTGGCTTTCACCACTGACCTTTGGTTATTCCCAACACAGATACATGAAACAGACTTGCATGAGACATTGTCATGGGCTTTAGGTCTTCAGCTGGACTCCTGCAGGATGTTGCCATGGGATACAGGCTCTCAGCTGGATTTTTTGGTGTCTTTAGTGTGTGGACAGATTTCCTGCACTTTTCGTGTTTGACACTTTGGGTGACTTATAAAATAGCTCTATAAATTATGTGTCTTGTATTAAATTGTTTTCCTTGTAATTCTTGACTATAGCACTGCCTCTATTCCCTCAAAGCATTTTCTCTCCATCTTTAAGAGGTTGAAGCCATCATCTCAGAGACCCTTGGTTCCCTCTGTGCTGCAGTCTGTGACCAGCTTGTCCTCCTGGGCACCACTTTTCCCGGGGGGGACCATCCTCTTTCTTTCATGTACTACACTTAACCACAGAGCCTCTGAACATCTGGGATGACAGATTAACATCCTGGTCTTGCCCATCCTGAATACCAGGTGGCAGACAAAAATAACAGTAAGTCTGAGGTAACTTGAGCTCAGAAATCAAAGTTATGTTCCTTTTAAGGTGCAAGGTCTGGTGCATACTATTTCCATCGTGTTCTGAAAGAATTATTGAACTCGTGCTGTAAACATATCCCTGTATGTTTGAGTACATCAGATGCACAGGGAACTTCCCCAATGCAAATTTTTAGTACACTTTTTTGAATTTTAGGAGTCATTCAGTTTGTTAGAGGCTTATCATAAAATAATTTGCATACAGATAAATTCAACTACTTTAACCTCATAATTTGGTAGATTTGAAATGTATGAGGCTGCTACCACCACCACATCAGGTATTAAACTGATTCTTTCACTCCAAAGACTCTCCTGATGCCCTTTTACAGTCATCACTGCCCTCCAATCTGCTCCCTAGCAAACACCTAACTGCTTTTCTATGGCTATAGTGTGCTCTTTGTGTACTATTATATAAAAGGCATAATTTGTAACTGGCTCTGTGACTATACCTAATTTTTGATATTCAAACTGTACTTCTTTCTTTTTATTCTTTCCAGGAGATGCACATGTGAATAATTCCTATGTCTGGTTATTTTTCATAAAGCCACTCTGAACATTTCCAGACATATCTTTGTGTAGACACATACTTTTGTTTCCTTTGAGGTAAAACCTTGGCAAGGAAATTGCTGAGTCATGTGCCAAATGTGTTTACCTTTTCAAGAAAATGCCAAAGTCTCTTCCATAATGACATTATCATTTTGCTTCCCCACCAGCCATATTTAATGGGGTCAGTTGTTCCATGTCCTCACTAACCCTTGGACCTATGGGTCTTAAATCTGATTCTGTTGAATTGACATATAACAGTATCTCATTGCTAGTATTTCCTTGAGTTTTAGCCTGTCCTTGCACTCTACCTCTTTGTCTCTCTGTTTTTTTTTCTAGAGCACCATATAAAGTGTGATCAACAAATACATAAATCTTTTTAGTAAAAATTTTAAAAATGTATTACATTGAAAGACATTGTCATTAATCCCCTTCAAAATCTTCCCCTTTACCTTGTACATTCTTTTTTTATTTTAAAGATAATAAAACCTAACAAAACAACACAAAGCAGAACAAATTCAATCAAAACAAAGCAGTGAAGTTGGTACAGAACTTCAAAGCAGGATAATAGGAAAACAACAATGGCTACCATAGTATATCTTGTTATTTTCACAATAGTTGTCCATTTCATCAGATATAGTAAAGTCAAACCAAAATAAAACAGAATAAAACCAATCAAAACAGAATTTTTTTAATTATTATTTTTACTGGTACCAGGAATAAAACTCAGGATCTTGCACTTGCCAGGCAGGTGCTGAACCACTGAAAACAGAATGTTGAATAAAACAAAACAATTAATTGTAACAAAACTTAACAGTGAGAACTATATTGGATTCCAAAAACAAGATAGAAGGAAATCCCCCATATTTGCCATATTGCATACTGTTATCCTCCATATAGATGTTCAGACCACCAGCCCCAGGCCTGCAAAGTCAACCAAACAATACAAGCATTCAGTTGCTTTTTGTATCTCAGTTGCTATCAACTCAGCTGTCCTTCGAACCAACTGGTTGTTTGGGGATGAGGGTTGAGGGGAGTTGATGATTCTCAGCCTGCATGTGGGTAGGCTCACTGGAGTCACTGTCTGCATGGCCCTGCATGGCTTGTGCAGCTTACCAGAAAGGATGGCTAGTTGGCTTCTTGGTGTGCTCCTCCTAGTCCCAGTATCACCTTGTACATTCTTATTCCATTGTTCTTGTTACTGCCTCAAGCATTCCTCTTTCATGAGTGCTTTTTGGGCTGCCTTTCTGTCCTGAATAGATTTAGAATGTTTTGGCAATTTGTGTCATATAAAAACATGGCGTGTTCTCATCCACTGGATCTGGCATCTGGCACCTCTGGCTTTTCCCTAATGTCAGAATGACTATGAAAAGTAAATTTTTTCTAATCAATTCAGGACATGGAGGCAGGGAGGACAGTACAACTAATTGTAAATTTACAACTTTTCCCCAACTGAGAAATTCTCTTGATAATCCTTTTCATTCTACTTTTTTGTTATTACTTTGGCCATCACCAACATAAGGACTTTGGTAAGATGGTGCAGTAGTGACAGAGCACATGGTGGGGACTGTTTGCTTCGGGAGTGACTGACAGGAGCTTCAAGATTAGGAAGAAGCACTGTACTGTCCTGTTATCATGAGGGATCTTGTACAATGACCATTAGCTTTGAGAAGCTGGGGATGTCTCAGCAACCACAGCAAAACTATTAATTAGGTAAAGATAATGAAGGACAGCAAAAGCTTCAACCCAAACAAGGGCTGGGACCATAGTTTGGACCAGCAAGCATTGGATAGGAAACGTTAAACCAACAACAGGTGGAGCTCAAGATGTCCAGTTGCCATCTGTGTACTGGTTACTCCAACATACTTGTAATATGGGCACCATTTCCCAGGAAAAGGCCAAGAAGAGAAGAAGCATGGAACTCTGGGCTGTGAGAACCTAAGCCCATTGGAGGCTGTATGAAGAGGCCAAGCCTGGTTGAAAGCAGGCACTAGAGGTCACCTGAGGTTAATCCTGTATCACTTACTCCAGAAGTCAGACAGGGCTGGCATTCATGGCAGTTGCTCTCATCACTGTATCTTGGGAAGATTCCCCATAGCTTGGAATCTCTCAGTTATGGACCTACCTCCCCAGGAGAACAATAGGCCCAGGAGAGCCCTGCCAGGACCCCAGCTTTGGAATGAATAGGTTCAGCGCTTGCTTCGGCAGTACAAATACTAAAATTGGAATTAATAGGTTCAGTTATATGTTTCTCAAGTGAATAAATGACTGTAAACTCCATTTTGCAGAAGTGAGGCCCAGGGAAGGTAGTGGATAAGTGTGGATGAGTAGAGAGGGTAGATCTGTGAGAAGTGCCAGAGTCAGGTGTGATGGCACATACCCATCATCCCAGTGCTCTGTAAGCCTGAGGGAGGAGGATCACACGTTTGAGCCCAGCCTGGGCAACTTGGTGCCTAAGAGAGACCCTGTCTCATAATAAATAATAAAAAGACACCAAGAATTTAGCTTAGTGCTATGGACCTGAGTTCAATCTCCAGTACTGTAGTGGAAAATAAAGTATTGCCAGAGTCTCCACTGTGTTTGCATCAAACAATCATGACAAAATAGGGTCCGAATGTTAAAGATCCCCAGACCAAGACTATGAGGGGATGAGGAACCTTGAAGGGAACCCAGTCACTGTGAGTCCAGTAGGCAAAGAGGAGCCTTCAGGATGAAGGGCATGGTCTCACCTCTCTGCTTTTGTCAAGCTGTTCCCTTTAGCAGCATCAAAGGTAGCTCCCCATCCCCATCTCCCTAGAGAAGTGCTCTCAGGTTCTCCAATTACAATTTTTTTCTCCCTCAAGTTGACAGCTCCAGACGTGCCTGTGACTGCAAAAAAAGTGGGCTCAGTGAGCCCAGGTTTGAAGAGAGGGTCCCCGGGATCTCAAAGGCACCTTCAAAGGATGTTGAAAAAGGCCAAGGCAGAAATGAGGCAGCCATGCCCTATCTCTGGTCACTGGCTCCCTTGACCTCTGCCCAATCAATGCCACTCTCCTGTAGCACCCACCTTGTCTGGCACACCCAGTGCCCCACCTCCTCCTTGCTGGGTTTAAATTCCAACCTGGGTCACACCGCAGTGAGGTTGCCTGTGGGCAAAGCAGAGTGTATCCCCAGCAGCCGGGGTCACACAGGCAAACTGACCATGCAACTGGATGGCCTAACTACCCTGCTGAGCGCTGTCATCTGTGGGCTCTTAATTCTTCTACTACCGGGCCAAGGTGAGAGTCTTGCAGAAGATGATAGGTACTGAGGTTGCATGTGCCCAGCTGCGCAGAGGGAGAGCCGGAGACTGCAGGGCAGGAGGAGTGAGCTTCATATCTCTCCTAGCACTCCTCAGTATAGCATTCCTTGCATGGAGGATGCTTTCTCTATGTCCTTCTCCTTCAAGTATGAGATCCCTGAGGATGGGAGGGAGAAGTGTTAGGGAAAGAGGAGATAGTGGAGGTGGCAGTTGATAGTGTGGGAAATGTATGCCACCAAATGCCCAAAACCAAGCTCCCAAGATGAACCCTAGAGGCACTGAGTGTCACAGTTGACTGAGGACACCCAACACCAAGGAGAAGTCTGGAATGAGTATTGTTAAGGAGCAAGGACTGGCAGAACTGGAGCTCCTCTCCTGGCAGAGGAGCTGGAATTTGGGACATTTCCTTCTTGGATGTATGGTTGTGGCTGTAGCTGCTCGTGGCCCTCAGGTGTAACAATAATGATAGTAGTAACTTCTTGCTGCCTTCTAACTCTGAGTGTGACACCCCCTTAACAGAAAAGTGTCCTAACACTCAAAGGGAAGGTAACAGGTCTCGAGGGACATAGAAACCCCTGGGCATCACATCCCAAAGCTGAATTGAGAAGCTACTAGACCCCTTCATTCCATGCCCTTGATACAGAGCAAAGGCATGGATTGGCTTCTCCTTTCTTTCTTTCTTTCTTTCTTTCTTTCTTTCTTTCTTTCTTTCTTTTTCTTTCTTTCTTCCTTCCTTCCTTCCTTCCTTCCTTCTTTTCTTTCTTTCTTTCTTTCTTTCTTTCTTTCTTTCTTTCTTTCTTTCTCTTTCTTTCTTTCTTCCTTCCTTCCTTCCTTATTTTCTTTCTTTCTTTCTTTCTTTCTTTCTTTCCTCTCCTCCTCCCCTCCTCCTCCTCCTTCTTCCTCTCTCTCTCTCTCTCTCTCTCTCTCTCTCTCTCTCTCTCTCTCTCTCTCTCTCTCTTTCTTTTTGAGACAGTTCAGGCTGGCCTTAAACTCACTTTGTAGCCCAGGATGGCCTAACCCTCAAACTTGCAGTGATTCTCCTACCTCAGTTTCTTGACTGTTTGGATTATAGGCATGTGCCACCATGCCTGGCTTCATATATTGGTTTCAAGGACAAAGCTAATGGGCTGTATGTCAAACAGGTAGTCTTAGGTCCCTTATCAGGAGCTGATGTTGGGAGTGCTCTATGTGATGGGTGTGTTTGCAGCCTTTGACCTTCTGAACCCTGGCGTGGGATCTGATGATCTTGCCCACCCTTGCCCAATTCGATCTGCACCAAAGGAATCCTCATTACCTTACCACCATGGCCCACCCTGCCCAGCTTCCTCTCTTATCTGCTATTGATCATACTTTTCGAGGGTACCGAATTTCCAGACTGGACTATCTACCTAACCTCACTTATGGCTTCAGTTTAAAGTCTTTGGGTTGGATTTATGCTTATTCAGTATCATTGAGGAGCTATAAGATGGCACAGGGCTGGGGTCCACTCTTTTCTGTTTCATTTAAAGTTGGGTCCTCAACATGACCATCAAGGGTTCGGCGTCTCCCACATTGTGTCCAAGACTGTGCCTAAGAATGCTGTTGCACACTTGTCCTTGGCCTTCACCTAAATGGCCACAAACTTAGGTCTCTCTGGTCATGGGTTTCCTCCTCCTAACATGGAGGCCACCACTACATGGAAGAACTCCCTCTTCTAGGATGCAGCATTGCAGATGTACCCCATCCCCCAGCAGACACATTGCAGTAAACTTCATCCTGTGCCGTAACAACAATCAGGCATCAGTGTGTGGTAGTCACAGTGAATTGCATGGACAGAGAGCCCAGCTGTATAAACTGAAAGAGAAGTGCATCTTTTACTTGGAAAAATGTTGTTAAAATTTCCTGTCCATGAATGTCTGGACTCCTGTCCTCAGTGGTACTAGGTGACACCAGACATGTTAATCCAAGTGGATCTGATTGGGGAAGTGAGCACTGGCTCCTCATGAAGTTTTGAGGCATTTAACTTTTTCATATGGGATACAGTCCAGATCTGCTGCATTCTGCAGGGGAAGAAACTGTGACAGCAGGAGGGTGGCACCCAGGTGATGCCATCTCTTAGAGATGACAACAGCAGGGGGATCGTGGGCCTAATTTGACACCTCCCTGAACCCTGAGGCCCAAGAAGGAATGAGGCTGACCCAGGGATGCACAGCCCTGGGCTGAGGTAAAGAAGAGTTAGCAAACACTATGCCCGTCATTCATTTTCAACGGCTAGCAGGACTTGGACAACTGAGTTTTATCTCAACATTTCTGTGACAATCAACTTCTTCCTCCCTTTCAGCCTCAGCCAGACCAGGTTTTTTATGGTCAGTGATAGCATCATATCTCTTTCCTAGCACTCCTCACCGTACCACTTCCTGCATGGGGAAAGCTTTATTTATGTCCTTCCACCTCAAGTGTGAGATCCCTGAGGATAGGAGACTTTTAAGTCAATTTCCAGTCCTTCTAGTGCCAAAGCAGATCAGCATGTGAAACACTTTCCTGGGAAGTTCTAAGGCTGAATGTTGGTTAAAAACCCCAGTGAATCTGAGTGGGTCTCATGGAATGTGCTGGGGCCAGGCCCAGGGTCAGTACTGCTTAGATAGGGGAGAGTGTGTAAGTTTGGGACATGTATGAGGACAGTGTTTATGAATCAGGGTCCTTTGACATTGCTGAGTTGAGGGTGGCACGGAGGTAGCAACACCTGCAGTATAGGAAGGAGCTGTAGCAGCAGACCCAACCTTGATATGCATCTTTCCACCCCCAGCCGAGGATTTTGCCAGCTTCATCCGGAACACAAACACAGGGCAGGTGCAGGGCAGCCTAATTCAAGTGAATGACACCAATGTGGGGGTCTACACCTTCCTGGGAATTCCATTTGCCAAGCCACCAGTAGGACCACTGCGGTTTGCAGCCCCTGAGGCCCCTGAGCCATGGAGAGGTGTGAGGGATGGAACCTCCTACCCTGCCATGTAAGTTCTCTGGGGAGCTGAGGCAATCACAGGCACTGGGGAGGGTTCTGGTGCTCTGAGCTCTGGTTAGTCTGCAGTGATTCTAAACCCCATATCTGTTTTTTTCTGCCTTGATGAATTCCCACAATAAATGTGTGAGGCTGAAGAGGGTGGAGAAACTTGGACAGGTGTTGGCTGTAGGCATAGGAGCCTAAAGGCATTAGCTTCAGTCCCAGGAAAGAGGAGCAGAGACACATTTCTGCCCTGATTTGTGTTATGCCTAGTGTTCTGTGCCATCAGGGGAGAAGATTCTAGGACAGGCTCAGGCTGGCTCTGTGAACTTTTGAGAAATTCTGACTAAAGCATCAGATACAGCTGATGTCTGAGGAAGGCATCAGTGGTGGCTCCTTGGAGGCCCTACCTTCTGCACTCACTGTACCTGTTGATGGGGCCAGGTGCCAGTGGCCAACAAGCAAGTCTATGATGCTACAAGTGGACACTCTGTGGGTGAGATGGTTCCCTAACAGTCTATTTTCGGGATGAAGTACATGTCACTACTCTTTGAAAAACAAACCTCCATTCTCACCTGCAACCCCTGTGTGTGGGCTCCTCCCTGTTCCAGAACCAGATGGTTATAGACATAAATGGTGAATGTCAACACATACTGCCAACAGTTTCCATAGAGATACCTAACAGTCATGATTTCCAGCCTCAGGAAGAGCAGGATCCAAGGCTCCATCAAACTTGAGCCCTCCCTAGAAGTCTGAGCTCCATCCTGGGTTCTGCTGAGTCTGTGGCCTGTGCCTTGATGGGCAGAGTCTTGGGAGAAACACCATTGTGAACAGGACCTTATGGGGAGTAGGACATTGAGTGTTGGAATCAAGTCTGGACCCAGAGTCTGGTTTTGATCACTGCAAACCCCTAGACTAATTGCCATTTTCGCCAGGTGTCTGCAAAATGCTGAGACACTGAGTGCACAAGTTCAGATGCTGCTAGATGTGGCCATGCTTCCCATCTCCATGTCTGAGGACTGCTTGTACCTGAACATCTATACTCCAGCCCATGCCCATGAGGATTCTATACTGCCTGTGAGTGTCAGGTTATGGTCATCTGGGAAATGGGAAAACATTTCTCCTCCAAGACTAGAAGAGGGCTTGGGATATGGATCAGTGGTGTATCGACTGACTAGTAAGTGCAGGGCTCCAAGTAAAAGACTGAGCATCATACACACACAACACACACTGACACACACACACATGCACACACACACAACAGAAGGATAAAAAGATTAAAAAGAACAGGATCAGCCTGAGTCCTGCTACAGTGTAGACTCTGATGAGAAGCCTCTCCCTATGGGGTCCAAGAAAGCCTTCTCTCTCAGGATGAGCAACTGACCCCTGGGGTAATAGGACCCTGACTGTTGCAAGAGATCAGTTTTGTGCCCAGGAGAGTACCTTTGGTGCCCAAGAACTGTAGTTTGAAATCACCAAAGTCTTCAACCATGGTTTATATGTTGTGTTGGTGACTTTAGATAACATTTTGATTAATATTCAAGTGGGGCAGTCAAAGGAAAGCCTGGACTTTTCATTTTGGGGGAGTCTGAGAGTAATAGAGCCAAGCTTGCATCCATGAGATAAATGGTAAAATCTGAGAGTCCTGGTCTAGTGAATTGAAGTTGCAACTATCACCCTTGGTCTTATTCAACTTCTATGTGGGTAGCTGCACAGAGTCAAAGCAATGGATAATCTTGGTGTAACTTAGGTGAGTGTGAGCTGGGTGAGACTCATGTGGTATCTGTCTTGATTTCCCCAGGTAATGGTATGGATCCATGGTGGTGCACTAGTTCTAGGTGCGGCTTCCCAATATGATGGATCCATTCTGGCAGCTTCTGAGAATGTGGTGGTGGTCACTATCCAGTATCGCCTGGGTGTCCTGGGTTTCTTCTCGTGAGTAGAGCTGGAGTGGGAAATGTGGTTGAAGCATAGCCAAGACCTGCCCATAATCCCTGTCCCTGCCATCTCTAGCACTGGAGACCAGTATGCCCCTGGCAATTGGGGCTACCTGGACCAAGTGGCGGCTCTACACTGGGTGCAACAGAATATCGCCAACTTTGGAGGCAACCCCGACAATGTCACCATTTTTGGCGAGTCTGCGGGTGGAACAAGTGTGTCCTCCCTTGTCATTTCCCCCATGTCCCGAGGACTCTTCCATGCTGCCATCATGGAGAGTGGGGTGGCTGTGCTTCCAGGCCTCATCGCCAACTCATCCGAGGATGTCTGCACGGTGAGTGTCTTCAATCTCCCCAACCGAGGCTGCCTCCCTCTACCCTCATCTTTAGAGACTCTGGTGCTGTTTATTCAGTGGAGACAACAAAGAAAGTTGAGGTACCTTGAGAACTGTTGCCTTTCACATATTGCTGGCACCCCAAGGAATAGAATTCACACAGCTGTGCCTCACCCAGGCTGAATATATTCAGTGGCTGGCAAACCTGTACCCTAGGGAACCCATTATGGGCAGAAGCATGTCAGCAGGAAGGATGGCCCCTCTGACCAGATATTCGAAATGCAGGGAAGTTGGAACAACTTCACACCAGCAGCCATCCACACAGGGTAGTATGGGAAATTTGGGGGTCATTTGGACTCAACATGTTCCTTGGGTACACTCCTTTCCCTGCCCAAGAGAATAAGCCAGCCCTCTCCGATCCATTTACAGAAAGTGGCCAACCTGTCTGCCTGTGGGCAGTTAGACTCAGAGGCCCTGGTGAGGTGCCTGCGAAACAAGAGTGAAGAGGAAATGCTGAATATTACCAAGGTCAGGATGAATGTTCTCAGGTGTGGAGGAAGGGGGGCTGATGGTGTGTGGGAGAGACAGTCACTACTGCTCTGGACTAGTTGCCTTTTCTCCATATTTTGGTGTCCTTACAGTTCTGAATGGGAAATGAGGGCCTAGATATGGTAAGCCCATTGAGGGTTATCTCAGGGTGGGCATGAGCAACCTGAGATGGCTTGGAAAAGAGTGAAAGTAACTCATTGGGCATGAGAAAATGTGTGAGACCTGACCTTGATCACTGACCTTTAATGCCCCTTTAGACCTTCAACATCATCGCTGCTGTAGTGGATGGGACTTTCCTGCCCAGGCCCCCGCAGGAGCTCCTGGCCTCTGCCGATTTTCAACCTGTCCCCAGCATCATTGGGGTCAACAATGATGAGTGTGGCTGGAACCTTCCCATGGTGAGGCTTAGTAGTCTGGGGAGTCCAATCAGGGAACAGGGGCTCTTAGGACTACACAGATACAGGTCTGTACCACGTACAACTCCATACTTCATCCCTCTAACACCTAGTACCTGGGCTTCCCTGGAACTCTGAGTGGAATGGACAGAACGACTGTAGAGGCCGCACTGCAAACCATGTCAGCACTGATGGTGAGGCTCCTGGGTTCCTGCTTCAGTGGAAATGGCTCCCCCAAATTCCTGCCCTGGTAGCCATCCCCACAAATAAGGACTGAAGTATGTCTGTCTGCAGGTGGGGACATCCCTCAACCTGATTATTTCTAAGATTTCCTGCCCCAATCCAGACTCCATCTCCCCGCTTTGAGCCAGCACCCATCCCTTCTTCTCTGAAGCCCGCCTAACCTGACTCTCCATACTTTCCATGAGCTAGATGTTGCCTGCTAAGTTTGGTGATCTGGTGATGCAAGAATACATGGGAGACAGTGAGGACCCCCAGACCCTGAAATTGCAGTTCTCAGAGATGATGGAAGACTTCATGTTTGTGATTCCTTCGCTTCAAGTAGCATATAGTCAGAGTGAGTACACTTGTAATTGAGAACTCTTTGCCTAGGGGGCAGCTGAGATCCATGAGTCCAGTTCTGGTCCCTTGTCTTTATCAAGCTGCTAGTGCTAAGCAGTTGATCTCAGTTCATCTCAGTAAATTCTCATATTGAAATCTGAGCAAATAAAGAATTCTATTTCAAAATATACTATGAAACCATAGGTACAGAAATAGCATTGTATTGGACAAAAATAGACATATGTATCAGTGAAATGGAAGACACAGAAATATACTCCATTTAACTACATCAGTCTGATTCTTGAGAAAGGACTTAAAAACATATGTTAGGGAAAAAAACAGTCTCTGTAACAAATGGTGCTGAGAAAACTAAATAGCCACAAGTAGACAGTTAATACCAGGCGCTTATCTCTCACCTACAAAAGTCAACTCAAAATGGATCAAGGACCTCAGTATAAGATCTGAAAATCTGAAACTTCTAGAAGAAAATAATTAAAGTCATAGGCCCAGTCCACTGAATAAGTAGGGCTCCAATATCACAGCAAATACCAGCAAGGATCAACAAATGTGACCACATCAAATTTAAGAGCTTCTGCACAGCAAAGGAAACAATCAACAGAGTGAAGGGACTGCCTATAGAATGGGAGAGAATCTTTGTAGGCTAAAGTTCCAACAGAGGATTAATATTAAGAATATAAGGTGAACTCAAAATATTTGACACCAAACATACCAGACACAAACACAAACAGAAAAAACAAAACCTGAACAGCCCAATCACTAAACCAGAAATGAATTGAGGGACTCATCTCAAGAGAAGTACAACTGGGCATGGTGGAGCATACCTGGAATCACAGCTCTCAGGAGGCTGGATTATACAGTAAATTCAAAGCTAGCCTGAACTACATACATAGACCCTATCTCAAAATTCAAAAAAATGAAAGAGGAACTACAGATGTTCAGTAAGTATATGGAAACCATTCAACAGTTTTAGCCATCAGAGAAATGCAATTCAAGGCTACACTGTGATTCTATTTCACCTGAATCAGAATGGTGTCACCGTCCAGTCATGGTGGCACATGCATGTAATCCCAGCACTCTGGGAGGCTGAGGCAGGAGGATTGAAAGTTCAAACCCAGCCTGGGCAACTAAGCAAGACTTTGTCTCAAAATAAAAATTAAGGAAGTTCCAGAGATGGAACTTAGTGAAAAGACCCTGGGTTCAATTTCCAGTATTGCTAAATAAACAATTAAGAAAATAGTTGATTGGCTTATGTAGACTTGGCAAAGTTGGAGGTGGAGTTGAGGGGTAGGCTAGACGAGAGCTCAGAGAAACATAGGTAAATATGATTAAGGAGAAAAATCTTTGCAATCAGTATAGGAATCTGTAGAGGAGTAGAAACCAGCAGGAAATCACAGCTTCTTCTAGACGTGGAATTGAGGTACCTGCAAAAGAATAATTTAGCAAAGTGCTCCAGGAATGAAGGAGGAGCCCACAGGAGTGATAACAAATGCTGAGCAGCTGAAGACAGTGCAGCAAAGAGAACAAGGCAGTCTGGAACCTTAATTCAAAACACTTGACAACAAACAAACAGGCAAAAACACAAAAACAAAACCCTGACAGAAATCCGCTAAATGCTGGTGATGACCCAGGAGAGCGGGGGTGGGGTGGGGTGGGGGGGTGGGGCCTTGTGCTCCCTGCTGGTGGGAATGTAAAGTAGTACAGGCACTGTGGAAATCAATATGTAGGCTCCTCAAAAACCTGAAATAGAGCTACTACTTGACCCAGTTATATCACTCTTTGGTGATACCCAAAGGAGTTAAAGTCAACATACAAGAGTGAGTGAAAGAACAGTGAATGTTTAAATTTTTAAAAAATTTAATACAGTAGAGAACATATTACCAAGAATGACATGTTTGAATTAAGGGGAAGTCTATTAGTTATTTTGAAGGGGATTAATGGTAATCTGATTTTTTACTGTAATAAGTCCTTTTTTGTTGTTGTTGTTTTTGTTTTTTGAGACAGAGTCTTACTATGTAGTTCAGGCTGGTTTTGAACTCGCTATGTAGCCCAGGCTGGCCTCGAACACACAGCAGTCCTCCTCCCTCAGTCTCCTGAGTGCCAGGACTACAGATGTGCACCACCATGCCCCCTTGTAATAAATTCTTGAATGTAAACTTCATTGTATTTTCTCATCACATTGTGTACTGTAACTGCAGCATACTCATTCTTATTGCTGCATTTCACAATGGCTAAGCTGTGGAAATAGCCTAGGTACCCATCAACGGATGAATAGATGAAGAAAATATGGCACGTATACACGATAGGCTATTACTCAACCAAAACCTAGAATGAAAATGTATAAACTAGAGGGTATCATGTTAACAAACAGACTGAGAAAATTAAATACAGTACTGCATGTTTGCTCTCATATGAAGAATCTGAGGACAAAAAAACTAAACAAGAAAGAAAAAAGAGAGATGACTTGAAAGTAGAAAGCAGAATAGTAGAGAAGAGGAAGGAAATCAAACGTCAGAGAAGGAAAGCTTAAAAGTCACAATTGGGGGAAAATCATTAAATTTTTTTTGTGTGTGTATGTAATGCCAAAATGAAACACACTAGTCTGTGTAACTAATATACTCTAGTAAACAAATTCCCACAGCAAAGTGTAAGAGACAGACATTGTGTAGGTGAGGAAATTGAGGAGAGTGGTATACAGTGATTTGCCCAAACTACTCTGCTGGGAAATTCAAAGTCATGATTTGTCCAAGGCCCTTCCCATTGCTCCTGCTCCATCCTGGGGTTCCTGATCCACTATACAGTTCCCAGCCAACTTTGTGGTTTGTATTTATTTAATTTATTTATTTATTTATTTTTTTTGGAGGCGGGGTCTCACTATGCAGTTCAGTCTGTCCTTGAGCTCACTTTGTAGCCCAGGCTGGTCTTGAACTTGAAATGATCCTCCCACCTCAGCCTCCCGAGTGCTGAGATTACAAGTGTGAGCCACCATACCCAGCTCTCCCAGCCAGTTTTGACCCCGGTCATAAAGAACTCCAGGGAAAGGGTTATCAAGTCACACCCTCTCCACATCCGCAGGCTCCCATGGCACCGTCTATTTCTATGAGTTCCAGCATCCTCCCAGCTTCTTCCAAAACAGTAGGCCAGCCTATGTGATGGCTGATCATGGTGATGAGGTTCCCTTTGTCTTTGGATCTACCTACTGGGGAGTCCAAGGTGAGTGCTCCCTGAAGTCCACGCACATGCGTAGAGCTCTGGCTTGGTACCTGAGGAGTGACTGCCTTCACTGTCTAAATGAAGAAACAGAGGCACAGAGAGGGAATGGGATCAGTATCCCCAATGTTAAAGCTCAAAAGCTTATGCTGGAATTAGAATTAAAGTCCTTCCACTCCAACCTGTGTTCTTTCTTCCAATTGTTCCCACCCGGCCACGGCCAGCAGGGTGCCCAGTGGGGTTGTCTCAAAGGCATATTTATTTCTTCAATGACTTTCCAGTGTCGGAAGAAAGAAGGAGACTTCTGGGACAGGAATGATCTCAGGATCAATTCAGCTAGATGCTGGGATGAGGAAGAAAGATTAGGCCAGAGGAGGGTCTGCTACAGGGTATGTGGGGGAGGTGGGGACCAGGTGTGGGGTAACAGGGTCAGGTTGCAGCTGGATGGTGAATGTGGTACATGAAGAGCAGCAGGATGAGGGTGGACCAAGCCCTGGCTCCCTGTCCTCTTCCTCTCCACAGTTAACTTCACCGAGGAGGAGAAGCTGCTAAGCAGTAGGATGATGAAGTATTGGGCCAACTTTGCCAGAAATGGGTGAGATGATACCCCTACTCCAAACTCCCCAGGGGACTTGAAGCTATCAGGGGCTTCTTGCGTCTGTGTTGATCTCATTAACATATTTAGTCCTAAATTACATGATAACAGCCTCCCAATGCCAGGACCTATGTGTATATAGACAGAGTAGTCTTGTGGGTACAAGTCACTCATCTCCTTCCTGCTGAACTGGAAGGCGGGTCACAGTGGTGTGCTTCAGTTAAGCCACCTTCTGCAAGGGAGGGAGGAAACAGGTCCAAATAGGGATACCAGTGGGAAGTCACCTCTTTCCTATATCAGTAGTTCACATCAGTAGTCCACAGACTTACTTGGCTGCCTAGTTTGACCAAAATCAGGCACTAAGGTCTGTGCCATATAGGTCTCAGACTGACCTCCCTCTGCTGCTGGGAGGTTGTATCCACAGGAACCCCAATGGTGATGACCTGCCCTACTGGCCTCCTTTGGACGATGAGGAGCAGTACCTGCAGCTGAACCTCTCACCTTCTGTGGGCCGTGCCCTGAAGGCTGCTAGGCTGAAGTTCTGGACAGAGACGCTGCCTCGTGAGCTGGAGGCTCCCCAGGAGAACCAGGCAGGCCCTCAGTGGCCTTTGTGCTTAAGTCTGCTATTATTTTCATTGAGTCTGCACACACTGTGAGGGTTACCACTGCATAATTATTGTGAATCTACAAAGAGGTTTATCTGTGAGATATTTCTTCCAAGTGAGATTGGGGTTCAGAAGATCCACACATGTCTAGCAGAAGAGAGTTATGTCCCTGGTCTCCCTGAGAGTCTTTCCGTTGAGATCATTGTCATCTTGCATTTCAGAATTCCCTTTGCAGTCTCCTGACCCCCTGATGATCTTTCATCCTTATTTGTCACGTGATTACTGTTCCTTCTCACCTCATTGTTGTCTGTAAACTTCTTTTGAACCCTCCAATAAAAATGGATCATGCCTTTTTGTCCCCTTGTAAAAAGGTGCCATACTGTGGTCAGTCTACCTCTTTGTTCCCCCAAAGTATTTTCTCTTTGTTATTAGAAGGATTTATCATTTATCCCAAGACTGGGTACCCCATCTTTCCAATTCCCCTACTTCTCCCTGACTGGTTCTAAGAGGGCACTTAATTTTCAGGGAGAAAGACCACCTTTGCATCATACATTGAATTTAAACTTAAAAACAGCATATTGTGAATTTTGGTTAAAAGATGAAGATGTCTGTATTTCCTTTTCTTTCTGTTTCTTTTCTTTTTACTAAACTTATACCTTTCTTTGTCTCGCTGCCTCTCAGTGTCTCTTTTTCTTCATCACTATATATTTTTAAGTTTTAAAACACCCATCCTCCTCAGTGCTCCCAAGACTCTTCTACATCCTATATTTTTACTACTACTTTGACCATCATCAATGTCAAGGCTTTTTAAAATGATACGATAGTTGGGGAGCACTTGGGGACATTCACTCCAGCAGTCGTGGATAACCGCCCAGGGAGTGACAAAGAGCACTGTGTTGTCTGGCTAACATCTAGGAGTTTGCACCATAACTCTGAGCTAAGAATCTCAGCACTCAGCCCACAGCTATTAATTAAGTAAAGAGACTTAAGGGCAGAGAGAGCTTCTGACCATCCAGGACTTGGGGACAATAGCTTGGAGCAACAGGAGTTGGATGGGTGCCATTGAATCTACAACTGCTCTTACTCATTGGGTAGAAGTCATGAATTGTTGTCCCTTGCACTGTGTTGACTACTCCAACTGACCAAGCATATAATCCCTCCTAGAAAGTTCCAAAATGAGTTGTTAGGGTAAACCCAAAGACACTGTGGGCTGGTGGTCAGTGGACACCAGAACCTGTGTGATGTTGAGCCCAAACCACTTCCTTTGAGAAGTGAGACTGCTGCCTCCTTTTCTCTTTGCTATATACTGGTAGGAATCTCCATATCAGAATCTCCTGGATATGAATCTCTCTCCCAGAGATGCCATAGTCCTGGAAGTGTCTAACTGGCTCTACAGCATTGAAACCAACACATTATGTTAAGTTATCATCAAATGGATAACTGGCAGTATCCTCCAACTTCTGGGATAGAGCCCAAAGGAAGCCACACCTGGGGCAAGTGAGTAGAAAGGTGAGTCCCTTAGAAGTGACAAAATCTGCAATTTTTTTCAATAAAACCCCCAATATAGAATGCAGAATGGCTCACTGAGACATTCACAGCAAGACTATGAGGGATGTAGAAAGGGACCCAGTGTACTATGAGTCCAGCAGAAAGGAGGAGGTGGTCACAGTGGGCCTGCCACCTGTGCAGAGTGTGAATGTTACAGGCACACTTCTTTCCTAGTCTCAAGCTATTCCCTTGAGCTCCATCAAAGTTCGACCCAATTCTCCATCCAGAGATCCTCCTTGTTATGCTTTTGATCTGGAATATTACCCCAAAAGCCTCATGGCTTGAAAAGTTGATTGAACCCTGAGGGCAGCAGAGATGACTTGCTAATAGGAAGAAGTGTGTGGGCAGAGGAGAGGGGCCAGTGGGGCCATGACCCGAATCCTCCTATGTTCCTCCCTTCTCTTTCTGCCTTTTGGCTGCCGTTACATGGGCAGCTTTTCTCTGTCCAGGCCCTTCCACTAGGCTGTTTCTGCATTGGAGCCACCTGAACATGGACCAAAACTTCAGGAAGTATGAGCCAAAATAAACATCTCCTCCTTTATAGTGTGGGTGTTAGGTACTGTGACCAAGAAAGTGACTGAAACACTCCTTGTTCAGCTCCTCAGAGCCACCTTCCCATGTTTTCCTACTATAGCTTCTAGCTCCATCCTCTTCACCTCCTGCAGTCTCTGTGAACCTGAAACTTCAAAGTCAGTGGATATAGGGACTCCTGCTATAAAGAGATGGCTTCTGTATCACACAGGACCTGCAGAAGCCACATGGTGCATCAGGAAGATCCCAAAAATAGCTATAGCAGAAGGAAGGCAGCCATGCCTCTAGGGACTGCTGCCCACTCAGTGTCACTTCCTCTCAGCACCCCCTTGCTCTGCCCACCCAACTCTCCACTTAGTCCTTGCCAGGTCCAAACTGCAGCCAAGGAAAGGTTTTGGGTTGCCTGCTGGTGAGTTCAGCTTTCTAAAGAGGCAGTGCAAAGACTGTCCTGTGAGCCGATCAGGACCATTGGGTTAAATGAATACTCTGCAGAGCTGAAGGCACCTGCTTCTCCTTCAGGAGCCCAGGCTCCTGAGGGTGAGGCTCTCATGGTTGTGATGGGGACCATGCCTGGGCCTGTCAACTGTGCAGAGAAAGGGCCTAAGACTATTAGAAGGAAGATGACAGAGTAGAAAGCACTAGTGGAGAGGACAACAAGAGCAAGGGAACCCTGAGCCTGACAGGACATCTCTCTGCAGAGTGGGTCAAGGCTGACACAGGGGTGTACAGCACTCAGGGTTGGCCCTGGTCTGATGTAGGGAAAACAGTTATCAGACACACATGTCCATCATTCATGTACCTTCACCACAATCAAGATGTGGACAACCTATTTTAATCTGGATGGTTAGGTGGCTTTCCGTTGCTTCCTCCCTTCCTGACCCCAACTGCACACAAAGTGGATATTTTACAGTCTCATCACAACTGTGGATCTCTTCTATCTCTCCTGATAATATCATTCCTTGCATGGAGGGTGCTGTCTTTATGTCATGGGACATCCTGCTGTTCTGTGAGAAACTAAGCATGAGATGCTTAAGGATAGGAGAATTTTCCATTGATTTGCACAGTCCTGCCTGTACATCCCTGAACATGACAGGTTAGTACAAAGACCCTCTCCACACTTTGTGCATGAAACCCTTTGTTGGGTACTCATGGGCTTGGGTGAGGGTGCCAAGTATCATGGACTCTGAGTGGGCCTGTTGGAATAAGTTGGGAACAGTCTCAATGATGGGGGAAGAGAGTGAGTGGGAAAGCCAGGAAGTGTGTGACAAGAGCTTTTGCAGATAAGGATCTCATGACAATGCTGAGCTGAGGATGGCAACAAGATGGCAGTACCCACAGTGTGGGAGGCAGCTGGTTGGACAGATCTATCCCTGATATGCATTCTTCAGCTCACAGTCCGGGTCCCTGCAGTCCCATCTGGAGCACACTTAGCAAGAAGATATAGGACAGTCTCATCAATTTGAAGGACACTGTAATAGTGTGTTTAGATGGCCCCCCACTCAAGCCTCATGTAATCATAGATGCAGCTGAGTCTAGCTTTTGTGATTGGTTTGTTGTCTGGTGCTGGGATTGGTGGTGTGAGTGCTACACCTGCCCAGGGGTGGAGCTGGTATACAGTGTAAGGGTGGGAAGAGGGCGTGTCCTCTCTGTCTTGCTGAGATTACACTTTGCTGTTTGTGGCAGCCATGAATGGCTGGCCCTCAGCCATGCCACCCTGCCTTGCAGACAGCTGAGTATAGACTAAAACCTCCAAAAACCTGTAAAAAATCTTTTCTTCCCTAATTTTGAACATCAGGTATTCTGTCTCAACAACAAGAGAAAAATAACTAAGACAAAACTTGGTAGCAGGAGTGGGGTTGTTGCTGTGACTAAACTTGACCATGTGGTTCAAGAGCCTTTAAAAATGGCTTGTGGAAAGAGTTTAAAAAGGTTTGGAGATGTTGCCTAAAAAGTGGTGCTGGAACAACTTACACTGTTCTGTAGGAGAGATTCTGATAAGGGCTCAAAAGACCAAAAGATAGATAGAGAGTCCTCCAGTAAAGACCAGGCTCAGAAGGTTTCTGCTGAAAAAAGGACTGTATTGGATGTTAGACTCCACATGATGTGTGTTTCAGTTTGAAAGAAAATTTGCCTGCATTTTGCTCGTGTCCAGAGACTTTGCCTAAGACTGAGATTAAGGGTGGTGGACTGATTAATCTGGCAGAAAAAATTTCAAGGAAGTCAAATGTTGAGGCCATGGCATGGATATTGTTTGGGGCTTTTAGCCATCTTTGTGTTGCAAATCAAGAGCAAAGAGCTTAATAAGATGATTTAAAACATTGTGAGTTTGACTCCAGAGGCTCTGAACTTTTCACAGCCAGACTCAAGGTCCAGGTTGTGCTACACTCTGGGGTGAGCTCCGCCTAGCTGCCTGGGTCCCAGAGATTCCAAACTCCACCCAGCCAGATGGAAGGTCTAGTGCCACACTATGGGAGTGTGTCCTCACTAACTGCACAGAGGATCGAGCTCTGCCCAGCCCAGCGTCCCAGCTGAATTCAGTCCTTCAGGGGAATGCCCGACCAGCCTCACAGGACACAGAGGTGCCTAGCCCAGCCCAGCCCAGAGCCCCAGAGTTGCTCATCAGGGAGTGGCCAGCATAACTGCATGACCTTGGAGAATTTGAGCTCTGCCCATTTGACCACAAGGCATGAGCTCCATTGTTCAGGGGTGAGGCCACGTGGCAGGTCCTAGAGGTTGCAAACTCCACCCAGCCAGGAGCAAGTCCCCAGCACCATACACTGGGGATGCACCTGGGCTTGCTCCACGCTCCAGAGGCTTAGAATTCCTTGCAACCAGATTCAAACTTCCAGTGGTGCCACACTCTAGGGTGCACTCTGCCTAGCCACTTGGGTCCTGGAGATTCCAAACTCCAGGATACTTGGCACCCTCACGCCAGGCAGAAGGTCCAGCGCCACAACACAGGGGTGTGTCTCTGCTAGTCAGCTGGGTTTCAGAGGTTCTGAACTCTACACAGCCAGGTTCTAGGCCCCAGCAACAAGATCCAGGGGTATGCCCCTGCTTGCTGTAGGGAAGATACAAACTTTGTCCAGCCCAGTGTCCCAGAGCAATGCAACAAAGTACATCAGGGGAGCAACCCAACAAAGTACAGCAGGGGAACACACGGCCAACCTCACAGACCACAGAGCACAAGGATCCAGTGTCATAGTCTGGGGGTGTGTGCTGGCTAACCACAAGGATATTAGAGGATTGAAGCTCTACCCAGAACAGTGTTCCAGTGCAATCCATCAGGAGGCTTTCTGGCTAGCCACACAGGTCCCAGAAGAAAATGACAAAATGAAAGAGCAAGATGCAGTCTCAGTTATCCCACTGAGAACAAACCCAAGAGACACTTAAATGGAAGTCACTGGGAACCACACAAAAATTGAACTTTCTGAAATGATAGCAACTGAAATAAACAACTCCATGAAGCTATAGAAGAAATCCAATCAGAAATAATCTCTCAGCTAAAAAATGAAATTACAAACATTATGAAAGAAATGCTGTGTGTATCTAACAAAGATCAAGATAAAAAAATAGAAGAACACAAGAAAATGCTGGAAACTTTAAATGAACAAAGTAAGACACAAAGAGAATGCATGAAGCAGATGCAAAGGGAAATTCAGGAAATTAAAAATTCCATTGAAAGTTCTCAAAACTGGTTGAATGAAGCTGAAGACAGTCTTGGACCTTGAAAACAGCATGGAAGCTTATGACCATGAAAAGAAAGATCTCTTAAAAATAACAAGGAATGAGCTGCAACAGGTTGCCAAGAGAAGCAATATAAGATTAATAGGCGTCAATGAAAAAGCAGGGGTCAATACAAATGACCTGCGAAGATTATTTGCAGAAATAATAGCAGAAGATTTTCCAAACATGGGAAGAGAATCTGATATACAGGTAACTGAGGCATACAGAACAACTATTAACCATAACCAAAATAAATCTTTACCCGGGCATATAATAATTAAGGTATCACAAATACAGCACAAGAACAGAATACTAAAAGCTGTCAGAGAAAAGAAACAGATCACCTATGAAGGAAAGCCTATCAGAATCACAGCAGACTTCTCAACACAAACCTTCAAGTCAAAATTCGTTATTGAGAAAGAACAATTAATACTCATATGATTAGATTAATTTTACATATCTATATCTGTTAATGTAAGTAACCATTTTAAAGATAACGATACGCAATATTGCAACCATTGTCAAGTTTCTATCATCCAATTTTGTAAACCTGCAATGTTACTGTTGTATATTTACTCTAGTCGTTTGTTTGTCTCTTTTGCTTGTTGTTTTTGTTTTATATGTCTTTTTTTCTGTTTTTCTTCGCTAAAATAAAAAAAAAAAAAGAAGAGCTTGGAGTGAAATATTTCAAATCCTGAAAGAAAACAACTTTCAACCCAGATTGATGTATCCTGTAAAACTATCTTTAAAAATTGATGGAGAAATAAGATACTTTCATGACAAAGAACAACTGAAGAAATTTATGGCCACCAAACCAATACTACAAAGAGTACTGAAAGACACTCTAGAAAGAGACAAAGATAACTACAGTCCCAAGAACAACAGCAAAAAGAAACCACTAAACAGGGAAAACAATTAAACAGAAAACGTAGAAAACCAATAACAAAAAAATAGCATGACAGGAATGAGTCAGTATGTTTCAGTTATATTGGTCAATGCAAATGGTCTCAACTCACCAATAAAAAGAAACAGACTGGCAGAGTGGGTTAAGAAACAAAACCCAACAATATGCTGTGTACAAGAAACACATTTAACTCAAAAGGAAACTCACAGACTAAAAATCAAAGGATGAGAAACAATACTCCATGCAACAGGAACCCAGAAAAAAGCAGGGGTAGCTATTATGTTTGTAGACAATGTGAACTTCAAACCGAGAATGATCAAAAGAGATAAAGAAGGTCACTACATACTTGTCAGGGGAAAACTTCAAGAGGAAGACATTACAATCATAAATATATATGCACCAAATAGGGGAGCACCCAACTACATAAAACAAATCTTAATAGACATGAAAAGCCAAATAACCAATAGCACAGTAATTACAGGGGACCTTAACATTCCATTGTTACAAAGAGACAGATCAACCAAACGAAAAAATCAGCAAAGAAATAACAGAACTGAATGAAACTTATGAATAAATAGACCTAGTAGATGTGTACCGAGTGCTGGGAGTTTGGCTCAGTGGCTTAAGTGCCTGTCTGGCAGGCGCGAGGTTGTGAGTTCAACCCTGGTGCTGCAAAACAAAAACAAAAACAAAAAAACGATACACTATAGATGTGCTCTGAGTGCTGCACCCATCAACATCAGAATACACATTCTTCTCAGCTGCACATGGGTTATTCTCTAAAATAGATCATATACTGGTTCACAAAACATGCTTAAGTAAATGCAAAGAAACTGAAATAATTTCATGCATATTATCTGACCATAGCACAATAAAATTGGAAATTAAGGACAGAAAACCCCACAAGAACCCCAGAAACACATGGAAATTAAATAATACTATTCTAAACAATCAATGGGTCACAGAAAAAATTAAAGAAGAAATTCAACATTATCTACAATTGACCGAAAATGCAAATACAAATTACCGGGACCTGTGGGACACAATGAAAGCAGTCCTCAGAGGGAAATTTATAGCACTAAACACCCACATCAGAACAATGGAAAGAACACACATAAACAACCTAATGATGCACCTCAAACTTCTAGAAAAGAAGAGCAAGTCAAGTCCAAAGCCCAAAGAAGGGAGGAAATTATCAAGATCAGAGCAGAAATTAATGCAATTGAAACTAAGAAAACAATACAAAGAATTAATGAATTGAAGTTGGTTCTTTGAAAAAATAAATAAAATTGATAAACCCCTAGCCAACCTTATCAAAAAGAGGAAAGGAAACACTCAAATCCATGCAATAAGAAATGAAAAGGGTGAAATCACTACAGACCCTGTGGAAATACAGATCATCAACACTTATTTCAAAAACCTTTACTCACATAGATTTGATAACACAGAAGAAATGGACAGATTCCTAGAAACCTATGAATTAACAAACCTGAATCAAGAATATGTAAAACTGCTGAATAACCCAATTTCAGCTGATGAAATTGAAAACTTAATTAGAGCCTTACCAACAACAACAACAAAAAAAAATCCCAGGTCCTGATGGGTTCACTGCTAAATTCTACAAGAAATTTAGGGAAGACTTAATGCCAACCCTCCTCAAACTTTTCAATGAAATTGAAAGGGAAGCAAGTCTCCCTTACTCATTCCTGGAAAGAAGTAGGGTCCTAATACCAAAATCAGAGAAAGACCCAACCAAAAAAGAAAATTACAGGCCAATCTCCTTCATGAATATAGATGCAAAAATTCTCAATAAAATACTGGCAAACAGAATACAGCAAGTCATCAGGAAGATTATACACCATGATCAAAAGGGATTTATCCCAGAAATGCAGGGATGGTTCAACATACGCAAATCAATAAATGTAATACACCATATCAACAGAGCCAAGGACTAGAATCACATGATAATCTCAATAGATGAAGAAAGAGATTTTGACAAAATCCAACACTCATTCATGATAAAAACCCTATAGAAAATCAGAATAGATGGTCTCTACCTCAACCTGATAAAAGCCATATATCACAAACCAACAGCCAACATCTTACTAAATGGACAAAAACTGAAAACTTTCATCCTAAAATCAGGAACAAGACAAGGATGTCCATTATCACCACTCCTATTCAACATAGTTCTGGAAATATTAGCCAGAGTAATTAGAGAAGAGGAAGAAATAAAGGGAATAAGGATAGGAAAGGAAGAAGTGAAATTATCATTATTTTCAGATGATATGACACTCTGCATAGAAGACCCCCAAAGATCCATTAGAAGACTTCTAGAAGTAATAACCAAATTCAGTAATGTTGCTGGGTACAAGGTGAACACTCAAAAATCAATAGCATACCTGTACACAAACAACAAAGTCACTGAGAGAGAAATAAAGGAAACCACACCATTCACTATAACATCCAAAAAAATGAAATACTTAGGAATCAATCTAATAAAGGAAGTAAAAGATCTATACAGTGAAAATTACATTACTCTGAAGAAGGAAATCAAAGAAGATTTCAGAAAATGGAAAGATTTTCCTGTTCATGGATAGGAAGAACAAACATCGTGAAAATGGCCATTCTCCCAAAATAATGATACAGATTTAATGCAATCCCAATCAAAATACAATTTGCCTAGCTTACAGAGTTAAAGAAAGCATTGCTGAAATTCATCTGGAACCAGAAAATACCTAGAATAGCAAAGGCAATTCTGGGCAACAAAGGGAAGGCAGGAGACATCACAATCCCCAACTTGAAACTATACTACAAAGCTACTATGATCAAATCAGCATGGTACTGGAAGAAAAAGAGACTTGAAGATCAATGGAATAGATTAGAAGATACAGCCACAACTACAAACACACTCAGCCACCTCATCTTTGACAAAGGGACCAAACGTGTACACTGGAAGAAAGATAGCCTCTTTAACAAATGGTGCTGGAAAAACTGACTTTCTCTATGCTGTAAACTAAAACTAGATCCATGTCTATCATCATGCACTAAAATAAAGTCAAAATGGATCAAAGATCTGAATATTAAAACCACAGAGACACTAAACTTACTAGAAGACAATGTAGGTAAAAATCTTGATGGCATAGGAGTAGCCAGAGAGTTCATGAACAAAAATCAAATTGCATGGGAAACATTTCCCAGAATCAACAACTGGGATCTCATCTTACTAAAAAGTTTTTGCATGTCAAAGGAAATCTCCAACAGAGTGAAAAGAAAACCCACCAACTGGGAAAATATCTTAGTCAATTGTCCATCAGACAAAGGACTTCTTTCTAAAACATACAAAGAATTTTTAAAAATCAGGCCCCTAAAATTCAAAGACCCACTCCAAAAATGGGCATCTGAGATGAACACCCACTTCTCAGAGGAAGAAATACAAATGGCAAATAAATATATGAAAAAATGTTCAACATAAATGGTCATTTTGGAAATACAAATTAAAACAACACTGAGACTCCATCTCTCTCCTGAAAGAATGGCCAAGATTAAAATATCAACCAATAACAAATGCTGGAGGGGCTGTGGGGAAAAAGGAACTCTTCTCCACTATTGGTGGGAGTGTAGACTGGTGCAACCACTGTGGAAATCAGTTTGGAGATTCGTCAAGAAGTTAGGATTAGAGATCCCATTTAACCCAGCTATCCCACTTCTGGGCATTTTCCCAGAATTGAAAACATCATACCATAGTGATATCTGTGCACCCATGTTTATAGCAACCCAATTTGTAATAGCCAGATCTTGGAAACAACCCAAGTGCCTATCAATCAAAGAATGGATAAAAAAAGATGTGGTATTTTTATACAATGGGGTACTACTCAGCTATTAAGAAAGATTTCATTGAGACTTTTATAAGTAAATGGACACGACTTGAGACCATACTCGTAAGTGAGATAAATCAAACCCACATTTGTAAATACCGTACTGTCTCCCTAGTGTAAGAAACTGAAAAAGTATATATGACCCAAAATCTACAATAAATACTATGTAAGGGTAAAAACTGCTCGAAGAGCAAAAGTAATTGGGAAAGGAAAAGGGGGAACGAGGGAAGGGAAAAGGAAAAGATATAAATCTGTATATATGTATATGTAAGATAACTAAAATGAACATATTGCTGAATAAATTAGTTATTGAGAAAGAACGGTTAATACTCATATGATTAGATCAATTTTATATGTCTATATCTGTTAATGTAAACAACCATTTTAAAGATAACGATATACAATATTGCAACCATTGTCAAGTTTCTATCATCCTGTTTTGTAAACCTATAATGTTACTGTTGTGTATTTACTCTAGTCATTTGTTTGTCTCTTTTGCTTTTTGTCTTTCTTATATATGTCTTTTTTTCTCTTAAATAAAAAAATCTGTAAAAACTAAGACCCCTAAAAGTGCCATGGCAGTAGAGTCATTCAAGCCTTTTAGAGCTTACAACCAAATTGCTTCAGATGCTGAGCATAAAACTCCAAGACTTAATGTTTGCCTTGCCAGATTTTAGACTTGCTTTGGTTTCAATGCTTTGTATTCCCCTGTTTATAACTTTTGAAATGGTAATGTTTATCTTGTGCCTTTGCATGTTAAAAATGTTTAACTTATTTTCACTTATACAGGGGGTTACAATTAAGAGTTTTCCATAGATCTCAGAGGAGACTTAAAATTTAGACTTTTCAGCAATTCTAAAAGTGTTAGGACTTTGACAACTCTTAAAGATAAACTATATGTCTTTTATATAAGGATGTACATGAGTTTTTGGGGGCCAGAGGTAAAATGTTATAGTGTGTTCAGATGGCCCCCCATTCAAGCCTCATGTAATCATGGATATGGCTGAGTCTAGCATTTGTGATTGGTTTGTCATCTGGCACTGGGATTGGTGGTATGAGTGCTACACCCACCAAGGTGCGGGGCCAAAATGCAGTGTAAGGACAAAAAGAGGGCGTGTCCTCTCTCTCTTGCTGAAATCACACTTTGCTGTTTGTGGCAGCCATAAATGACTAACCCTCAGCCATGGCACCCTGCCTTACAGCCAACTAAAGATAAACTAAAACCTCCAAAACACTGTAAAAAATAAACCTTTCCTTCCCTAATTTTGGGCATCAGGTATTCTGTCTCAGCAACAACAACAGCAAAATAACTAAGACAGGCACTGTATTGGGTATGCTATGTCCCCCCAAGTCCTAATATACTTTTTTTTTGTGGCACTAGGGTTTGAACTCACAACCTTGTGCCTGTCAGGCAGGCTTTTAAGCTGCTGAGCCAAACTCCCAGCCCTAGTTTTTTGAGGCAGGGTCACACTGTGTAGCTCAGACTGGCCTTGTGCTTGCGTTGTAGCCCAAACCAGCCTCGAACTCACAGTGCTCCTCCTACCTCAGCCTCCCAACCTAATATACTTTTGATGGGGCTAAGTCCAGTGCTTGCTTGTGTTCGGTTTGTTGTCTAGTGCCGGATTGACAATGTGAGTGCTGCACCTGCCCGGGGTGGAGCCGACATACAGTGTAAATGAGGCAGGTCTTCCTCTTGCTTCCACCTTTCTCTCTCTAGAGCATGCTTGCTGCTTGTGGCCACCATGAATAGCAGCCCCGCCATGCCAGGCTGCCTTGGAGCCAGCTAAGTATGGACTGAAACTCCCGAGAAACTGTAAGAAATAAACCTTTCCTTTCCTGATTTTGGGTGTCAGGTATTTTGTCTCGGCAATGAGTGAAAAGTAACTAAGACAGAATTTGGTACCAGGAGTGGGGTCATTGCTGTGACTATTCCTGACCATGTGATTCGAGAGCCTTTGGAAATGACTTGCAGGGCAAGTTTGGAAAGGTTTGGAGATGTCGCCTACACTCATAGAGCTGAAACGGCTTAGGTTGTTCTGTGTGGGAGATTCTGGTCAGAGCCCAGGAGACCAGAAGGCTGATTAAAAAGCCTGCCATTAAAACCAGGCTCAAGAGGTTTCTGCTGGGAAGAAGGACGGCACTGGGTGTTGGACTCCACACGATGTGTGTTATGGGTTGGCAGAAAGTTTGTCTGCATTCTGCCCTTGCCCAGAGACTTTGCCTGAGACTGAGATTAAGGGTGATGGATTTATTAATCTCGCAGAAGAAATCTCCAGGCAACCAAATATTGAAATAGTGGCCTGGCTTTTGTTGGGGGCTCTTAGCCAGATTTATGTTGTAGATAAAGAGCAAGGAGCCCGGAATGGTGATTTAAAACCTTGTGAGTTTGGCCAGGAAGCTGTGGACTTTAAAGATGGAACTGAGACCTTGATTGCTGAGAAGGAACAAAAGAATAAAAAAGATGGCCTGGGGGCATCCCGGGAAGCAGCGGGCCTCCACCCTTTACAACCTCAGGCCTTCAAAAATAAAACAGTTTGCTTGGAGGAAAAAGTCACAGAGTGCCCTGTCCCAGAATGACGACAAAAAGTCGCAGAATGCCCTGTCCCAGAGTGGCAACAAAAAGCCACAGAGTGCCTTGTTCCAGAGTGGTGACAGAGGCCACAGCAGGTTTTAAAAGCGCCACGGCCATGTCATGTCCCAAAATGGAGGCAGCCACGCCAGATTCCAAAATGGCAGCAGCATAGAGAAGCTGTTCCCCACAATCAGGTTCAGAGAGTTCAGTGATCCAGGCAGTTTACCCCTACAGCCAAGAGAGACAAAAGCCTAGCTACTGCTCCAGCTGGCAGCAAACCTTGCAGCATCCACATGGTGCTGGTTTTAAGTACAAAAAAAAAGGCTAAGGCAGCTTCCACCTCACCTGCAGAGAGCAATATGTAAAGATGTAAGGGTGAAGCCAAGGAACATGGATCATCCAAAAAAAGCTATGGAAGTTAAGACCCCTAAAAATGCCACAGGGGTGAAATCACTCAAGCCTTTTGGAGCTTGCAACCAGGTTTCTTCAGATGTTGAACACAGAACTCCAGGTCTTAATGTTTGCCCTGCTGGATTTTGGGTTTGCTTTGGTTCCAATGTTTTGTATTCCCATTTGTAACTTTTGGAATGGTAATGTTTATCTTGTGCCTTTGTATGTTGAAAATGCTTAATCTCATTTTTGTTTGTACAGGGGGTTACAGATAAGAGTTTGCCATAGATCTCAAATGAGATTTGGGACTTGGACTTTTCAGCAATGCTGAAACTATTAGGACTTTGGCAGCTCTTAGAGATGGACTAAATGCCTTTTGTATTAAGAATGTACATGAGTTCTTGGGGGTCCAGGTGTAGAATGTATTGGGTATGCTATGTCCCCCCAAGTTCTAATATACTTTTGATGGGGCTAAGTCCGGTGCTTGCTTGTGTTCGGTTTGTTGTCTAGTGCTGGGATTGACAATGTGAGTGTTGCACCCGCCCAGGGGTGGAGCTGACATACAGTGTAAATGAGGCAGGTCTTCCTCTTCCTTCCACCTCTCTCTCTCTGGAGCACACTTGCTGCTTGTGGCTGCCATGAATGGCAGCCCGGCCACACCAGGCTGCCTTGGAGCCAGCTAAGTATGGGCTGAAACTCCTGAGAAACTGTAAGAAATAAACCTTTCCTTCCCTAATTTTGGGCGTCAGGTGTTTTGTCTCAGCAACAAGTGAAAAGTAACTAAGACAGGCACTGATGTAGGGGTACACATGTTCTTGGGAATCCCACCTCCTAACCCTCCAGTAGGACTGCCTTAGTGTGTGCCCTCTTTGGCACCTGAACCCAAAAGTGAGAGGAGTGGTGAGACCTCCCACCACGCCATGTTAGCTTTCCTGGGAACTGAGTAGGCCCTGGAGTAGGGTGATGCTGAGCTCTGGGCCAGGGTACAGTGGTTCCTTCATATAATTCCACACACAATTTTCCTCTGCAATGGAGGTCTTCTAACAGTAAATATGCTGGAGAGGGTGGAAGAGCATGGTCAGGATTCTGGCTTAGGCCTCTGCTCCCAGAATCTATCTCCAGGTGCTTAAGAAAAAAGCAGACACACATTTCTCCACAGATTTGGGTTATTTCAAGTGTTCTCTACACCAGAGGAAATATCTCTCAGAGAGGTTTCAAATGTCTCTGTGAACTTGTAGGAGACCCAAATCCAGAAGTAGATAGTGTAGATCCTTAAGGAGGCCCACACTCATACAATCTTAAAGACCCTGTCCTCCATAATTCCTATCCCCACACCAGCACACAGTGCCACTGGCAAAAGTAACTGCATAGCATTTTATAAATAGAGAAATGAGGGTCCATGAGAATCTGGACATTGGAGAAGGGTCACCCTGCTCTTCTGTGAGAAACACGCCTCTATTTAACCAGGCAGCATCTGTGTGGGTGCTTCTTCTTTTCCAACACTGAATAGGTACAGGGATCATTGGTGAATTTCAGTACTTGTGGCCAAAAGTTCTCCTAGAAACACCTGGGACAGCATGTCCCAGTTACAAAAGGAGTAGGATCCAAGGCCCTTGTCAACCTTGAGGACTCTGTGCAGCTCTGCATTTCATTTCAGCTTCTCCTGAGCTTGTGGTCTGTGCCTTGGTTTGCAGAGATTTTAGAGAAGGATCTTGCAAGAATAGGGCATAAATAACAGTGAGGAGTAAGTGTAATTTGGAGCAAATATGAACTCAGAACCTGGTTTTGACCACTGCACAGGCCCTGGGATAACATTCTGTGATTGTTAGTAGGTATCTGCAAAATGTAGATGGCATGAATGCAGAGGATCTAAACCTTCTGAATTTGATCCTACCTACGATCCTCATGTATAAGGACTGCTTGTACCTGAAGATCTACATGAATACCCATGTCAGTGAAAGCTTTAGCCTGCCTGGGAGTACCAGAACTTGGTCAGTTGGGGTTAGGAGGAAATTTGTTCTGAAACATGAGAAGGTATCTGGGATGTAGTTCAGTGGTAGAACCGTTGCCCAGTATGAATGAGGTACTGAACTGAAGCTCAGTCCAAGTGACCCAGAGGAAGAGTGAGGGAGAGAGAGAATTGAGGAGAATGAAGAGGAGGGTGGAGGAGGAGAACTAAGTAGAAGAATATATCCTCTCTCTGCTGCTATCTCCTGCATTGAAGCCTGTCTAACCTGAGCCCTCCCAACCCCAAATAGATGTTGCCTGTGTATTTGATGAACTGTTAATAGACAGTAGGATCAAGAACCTAGACTCCCAAATCTTAGTTTTAAAAGATGTTGGAGGGCATCATTTTCATGAACACTTCACTCCAAATAGAATGGAGACATTTGCATCTGAGATGTGACTGGCTAGAGGGTAACTCAGAGCTGTGAGAAGTTGTGATATCCGCACCTGTGACTTCATAGGGTCTGTTGTACCAGGTGTCCCTTATCTCAGTAGGTCTTTATGGCTAGTGTAGGAGACAGACATCTCCCCCATTTTACAGATAAAGAAACTGATTCTACTGACACTCAGTACATTGCCCAAAGTACTCACCTAGCAAGTTCAAGGTCATAATTTATTCAAGACCTTTTGCAGTGTCCCTGTGCCAGCCTTAGACTCTCCCCATTAATGCCCAGATTCCAGAAAAATTTGAACCTAGATATCTTTTCCAAAGGTCACGGAACTCCAGATGAAGTCCCACCTCAGAAGAGACTGTTCATGTCCCCAGGTTCCCATATTGTATCTATTTCTATGAGTCCTAACATCAGCACCACTTCTTCAAGGATATCAACCCCTGACCCACTTCAAAGCAGACCACGCTGATGAGTTTGTCTCTTCTTCAGGATCCCTCTACTACAGCAGCAAGGATATGTCTTCGTAGATATCCAGGAGGTAGGATGGATCCAGCTGGGTCCCTGGAGAGTGAAGAGCAACTTCCCTCACTGTCCAGATAAGGGAAATGAAGCTCAGAGAGGTAATGGCATCAGTCTACACCACTATCAAGCTCAAAATACTGTGTTGGAATTAGAATCTGAGTCATTCCAGCCTGTCCTTCCTCCACTCCGATTCCACCCTCACTGGTATCCAGCATGGGTACAGAACAGGGGATCTCAAAGTCACCATTGTTTCTTGAATGACTTCCCAGTGTCACAAGAAAGAATTGGCCTTCTGGGCCAGGAGCCATCCCAGGGTCACTTCAGCTAGAGCCTGGGATGAGGAAGGGTAGGCTGAGAAGCAGAAAGGGCTGATTCCATGGTATGTGGGTTGGAGGAGACCAGTTCTGGGGCCTACAGTCAGCCTGTAGTTGGGTGGTAGGTGTTGTACTTGAATAATCCATAAAGTCCAGGAGCTAAAGGAGGCTGAAGAGATGTGCACAAGGCTGTAGCTTTCTCTGGGAGTGGAGGAACTTCAGTACATGTCAGATCTGCTTGTACTGCCACATGCCCACTAAGAAGCAAGTGTTGACTCTACATGTATATAGCCATTTATCCTCTGTATATCCACCCATTTGATTAACACTTGTGAGGAATTCACTGCATAATGTTCATTTCCAATCTGTCCTCTGGTGTTAGACACACTCAGTACAGTACCCAAGAAGTTGTGGATGGATAATTCCCACAGGATGCCCACCTTCTTCCACAGCCCACTGGGCCCAGGCTCCTTTCCACTTTCTCATCTCATTTCCCAGTATCAGCTCCTGAATTTGCCAATTATTAGAAATATCCATGTCTATGGTCTCTCTATATTAAATGTCATCTATTATTAACATTGAAATGAGGCCACCAACTCATGTATATTTGTCCTAAAGAGGTGACTGGCTCCATTTTTGTGATAATCAGGACTGGACTTACAACCTGATCCCTGGATTTTGGGCCACCCAGGGGCTGTTCAGGAGGTCAGGTGTGTCCTCAGTAGCCTGTCTCCTAAAGTGTGCTCTGATTCTTAGCTGGTCTACTGAGAATTTGGAGGTCATACTCACATGATCATTTCCCTTCTGCAATAACGGTTAACTGAAAGATATTTCTTTGAAGTGGGATGGTGGTTGGAAGGTACAGACATGGCCAAGAGAAGCACTTTCTGTCCCGTGTCTTCCTTATGGCCTCTCCATGAAGGGAGCTGTCTTTCAGCCTTTTGAAATTCTCCCCAAAACTCTTGATCACTTGACCACCTCTCATATACCATGGGTGTCCATGTGATTCATTTTCCTCCTCATTATTACCCCTAAACTTTTCTCCCTGTCTGTCAAAAAAATTCCTCTCATATATTTTTCTCAATCTACATAGGTGCCAAATTGTACTCAATCCGTCTCTTTTTTTCCCCAAAGCATTTCTCTTATCTTTAATAGGTTGAATCCCTCATCTGAGAGATCTTTTATTCTCCTACACTCCTGCCTATGAGTCTTCCAAGGCATCAGTTTTCCAGGCGTAACCTCCCCCTGTTTTCATCCACTACTGAACTGCAGAGGCTCTGGATGTTTCAAATAGCCTCATGTGTTTAAGAAGTTGTTAGAACATGGGGGTACTACAGATGACCTGTTGTTAAGAAGTGGGTTGTGCTCAGGGAAGGTAGGTCACAGGGGCATGATGTGGATCATCCAGGCTCCTCCTCTCTTTCTTCTTTTTGGACACTATTACATCAGCAGCCTCGCGCCACTGATGCCCTCCATCATGACGTCTGCAATGGAGCCAGCCAAGCATGAGCTGACACTTCTGAAAATGTGAACCAAAACCAGTGTCTCCTGTTTTAAATTGTGTTTATGACAAAGAAAGTGATTAAAATGCTCTTTCTGTACCTCTCAAGAGAGATGCTTCAAAGTTCTTCAATTTTGTTTCATTGAGGTTTTACATTTATGAAAGAAAGGTAAAGAAATAGGCTGTGCAGAGTGAATACAGGCCAATTAAAGTAGGAAAAGAAGTATGCTCTGGAGGGTGACAGCAAACTACTGAAAAAGATTGCAGTGGCCAAATGATTAATGGCGGCTCTCTTTGTATACCCATTCTTAAGTCAGTTTTAAGTTGTCTTATCAAAAATCTTGATTTCATGCCAGAAGAATTGAAGATAGCACTTCTGATTGGTCCCAGATCCAGGACATGAAAATGTTTTTCTGTATGTTTCCTGGATTTCCGTAATTGACAAGTCAGGCCCACTTGCCTAGTCAGTTGGCTATGCCCTTGTCTCCTGCCTTATTTCTCCTTGAGAGACATAAATCCCCATATTTATTTTTGGGTACGAGAGCATGTGGTGGGCTCCATCTTTGTATAGTTATTTAGAACAGAAAGTGACTGTAGGCCTTACGTCCTGGTGATTATGGTGATTGTGTGTTCTCCAACTCTCCTGGGATGTTTTGTCTCACTAGATCTGTGGAAAACAAAAGAAATAAACTCATCAGAATACAGTAAGAAAGGAGTTAGTGAATCTATGTCAAAAACTGTTGAGCTTCCTGTTCATGGGAGAAAATGAGTGAATTTGTCAAGAGGGTCATGGGCTGGATCACAATCTGAAAACTGGAGTGGATAAACTTTACTATTAGGTTGGGATCCTGGATCCCAAATGTGAGGAGCAGGCCAGAATACTTCTGGTCTGCCTTAAGAGGTGAACTATGACAAATTCAGAAATTAGAGATATTACATGTTATTTATGTTCTCTACTTGAGAAGGAGAAATATAGTAAAGAGTGATATTAGATAAATTACTAAGATCCTGAAAGCCACAGTTTTAGTAAGATTATTCACATTGTGAATCTAATTAAAAACAGGAGTCACAATACAGGTGCCCATTTGAGCCATGATGGATAAAGATCATTAGTAACTCTATTTATATGTATCTAGAGCAATACTGGAGTCTTGAATTTTGAAAAGGAGCCTAAGGAGGCTTCCAGAGTTTCAAAGGAGTAGCTTTTTTCTTTTGAAATTTTTCCTCAAACAGCTCAGTTGGGGCTGGCTTTATCCTCAAAATGCAAAGCCAACTGTCTAGCCTCTTGAACTGTAAAACTACTCTTCTTGCCTCTCTGTCAGTCTTTTGACTCCCCAAAGAGGCTTCAGACATATCCTTTGGTGTGCCTGGCAATGAATGAGAGTGCCCTGCTTGGGAGGATAGACTGCTTCAAGGAGTAGTAGAATTCCTGATTGTGTTTTGTACATATTTTTTTTTTATCAGTCAAGAAACTCCATTTTTGCAGATTGTTGCATGAGCATGTAGCATCAGAAAGGTGTATTTGCAGTCTGTGTAAATGTTTCCTATAATCAATGCCTGAGTAAGGGCTTTAAACTCTGCTTTTTGAGCAGAAGTCGCAGGGGGAAAGGGTTTGTCCTTAATGACTTGTTGTGAACTCACAATTACATGATCTGCCTTTGGCTATCCTTCTTAGAAATACTACTCCCATCAGTGAACTACTACTCCCCAGGGTGCTGGAGGAGCATGTCACTGATGTCCTATCTTTTTGCATAGGTCTAGGAAATCAACTGTTCTGAAGAGTGCCTAATCTCTGTGCTTGTAGGCACCAGTGAGGCAGGGTTAATAGTAAGTCTTCATGGTAAGCTCAGGGGTGTGCAGAATCATGGCCATATTTTATTACATCAGGACTCACCTTTTGTCTCATTAGGTCAGGGAGGTTTGGTGTAGTCTCAACAAATAAAGTCCACTTTGGCCTTTGGTGCAATTGGAGAATTGCCTCCAATTTTTCTAGTAAACCTCTTCCTGGTAAGACAGTAAGACACTGTGGGAAATTAAAAACTCATGGTGGAACACTTGATTTTCAAACTGACATGTCAGAGGAGGCATAAAGAAACTCCAAATGGGGGTCCCCTTGACCCTAATTAGGACTATATATCTAGAAAAGGGTCTTCCAGAGAAGAAAGTTAAGACAGAGTAAGTCACTTTTGTATGTATGAGTAACTGGAATTGTTTATCCACAATATCCAGAGTCACCTGGTTCTCTTTTTAGGTGATGGAGACATCCACAGGCAGAGGCATTGCAGATTGCCCTGGGCCCCTTCAGTCCTTTTCATGAGAGCAGGAGGTAGGGGTTTTGGCTGGCCTAGCTCCTCTCTCAGAGAGGAGACAGTTCAATCCTTCAGTGTTATGAGTCAGGGACATCAGCCACATGACACCTGGAACAGGGCCCGGGCAGTTTCTTGGTGTGGTTGTATACACAGAGTCCAGTTTCCTTGCATTTAAAACAGGAACTCTCCCTAATTGGCCATGGGTTTTCCCATTGGACAACTTCCATGTGCTTCAATCACTACCAATTGTGGCCATCATTATTTTGGCCTGCCTTTTTTTCTCAGCCTTTCTTCTCTCATCCCCATCTAGATCCCAGTTGTTGAATACAAAAATGATTGTGACCAGCCTATGCCTATACAGGCTAAGGATGGCCCTTGAATTTACTGCCCTCCAACATATCTGAGTATGCTAACCTACTTAAGTACTGCCCAAAAATGTGCCCCTTGGCAAGCTGACCCCAGGGTGGACTACCCCCTCTCAGTTCCCAGCTATGTTACTAGTCTAAGGACAAGAGCATTAATGATGTCAGTTTCTTCTTCTTTGGAGGCCTCTCTAAGTACCTTGGTTCAGCCGGGCGTGGTGGTGCATGCCTTTAATCCCAGCACTTGGGAGGCTGAGGTTGGAGGAGCGTTGTGAGTTCAAGGCTGGCTTGGGCTACAATTCGAATGAAAGGCTGGCCTGAGCTACATAGTGTGACCCTGTCTCAAAAAACTAGGGCCAGGAATTTGGCTCAGTGGCTTAAGCACCTGTGTGGCAGGCTTGAGGTTGTGAGTTTGATACCTGGTGCCACAAAAAAAAAAAAAAAAAAAAAAAAAAGTACCTTGGTTCTTGGGTTTTACAGAGATAAAAGGCCATAACAGACTAAACATAAAGGATTTCACACCACCTTCCTTGCCTTTTGCAGAAAAGTTCTAACTGAAGTCTAGTATTGTAATTTAGACTGCCATTCGGTACCCATCTCTCACCATCTCTTAGTTTAGACTGGACTCAAATAATATTGCAGCAGAAGATAAATTGTTATCGACATGGGTGGAGGTAGATGTCAGGGTTCCAACCACTTACCTGCCTGGAGCCTATGGGTAGGGGAAAACGAAAAGGACTGGATGCTCTTCTCAGGGCATCCACCACAGCAAGATGCAGACCTGTTGAGTTCCTGGAGCATCCCCCATGCGATTCAGTTGCACTACCAGATGTCTCTGGCAAAGCGTTCAGCACTGGTGCCTTTTCCTTAGACCCCTGCATCCCTGCAACCAAATATAACTCCTCAGTGTCCAGGGTGGAGCCTCTGATGCTCTAGTCAGCCACTTGAGAGACAGCATTCCTTCCATTTATCCCAAGAAGAGAAACTTAGGTAATTCCTTGAAGGCAGTAGAGATAGAAACCTCATTTTTAGCATTTGAGGAAGAAAAAAATAAAACTTTAGGAGGTTCTAAGTAAGGATTTGTTATGGATTGACTCCAGCTCTACATCTACATACTCAGAGCCAGTTGAGTTCACCTTCACTGGCTGTTCCCTTTGCTCCTCTCCCTCCCTCTGACACATGTTTATAAATTATCTCAATTTCGGATAGAAGAAACAGGGGAATTTAATCTGCATTAGAAGAGACGAAGAGAGGAGGCCCATATGTTCTCTGAAAACAGAGGCTTTAGCTGTTGTCTACATGTGTGAGATTTCCTGGTGTCCATGAAGTCAGCTAAAATTGAGAATGATAAGCAAACATGAGAGAATCATATGATGAACACAAATGATGAACCAAAATGATTGCCAAACATAGCAGAAAGGTGCAGTAGGATGGCTCCCTTGGGTCTCAAGGAACAGGACCCTGTGAAAGTGGCTCACTAAGGATCCCCAGGGTATAAAGGCCATCTAGGGGCAATGTGCAGATAAGTCTTTGAGCAAAAAATGTTTGGTGGATATTCAGGCAGGAGACCAAGTTACTGATAGCTGTTTTTCTTTCGAGAGTGAGAAAAGTACAGAAAGTATGGGAGAGAACAAACACATGGGGACAAAAAGGCAAGCTACACTCAGGACCTGCATGTTTTTATTTTTAAATTTTAAATTTTATTTTAAACACAGTAAAATCCAACAAAACATAACAGAACAAAGTCAATCAAAACAAAGCAGAAGAACTGGTACAGAACTTCAAAGCAAAATACTGGAAAACAATAGCTACTATAGTATATCTTGTTATCTTCCCAATAGTTGACCATTCCATCAGGTATAGTAAAATCAAACCAAAAACAAAACAGAATAAAACCATCAAAACAGAATATGAAATAAAGCAAAAAAAATATCAGAATAAAGCAAAACAATGAGAACAATATTGGGCCTCAAAGACAAGACAGAAGGGAATCCCCCATATTTGCTACACTGCATACTGGCATCCTCCCAAGAGATGCTCAGACTGCTGGCCCCAGACCTGCAAAATCAACCAAACAATACAAGCCTTTAGTTGCTCTGTGTACCTTAGTTGCTATCAACTTAGCCAGTCCTTCGAACCAGCAGGTTGCTTGGGGTAGGCAGGGAACTGGCGGGGGAGGCGGGGTTTCTCCTTGATTTTCAGCTGGCGCATCAGTAGGTGTATGGGAGGCACAGATCTTTCTCTTCCTGGAGTCCATACCGTTTGCACCACTCACCAAGAAGGCCGGCTAGTTGTCTTCTGGTTGGATCCTCCCTGACCCAAAATGGCGGGTTCTCAGGAGGCATGGATCTTTCTCTTCATGGAGTCCGCGTGGCTCATGCCACTCACCAGGAAGGCAGGTTAGTTATCTTCTAGTTGGATACTCCTTGACCCAAAACAGTGGGTTCTCAGGAGGCACGAGTCTTTCTCTTCCTGGAGTCCACGCCACTCGCACCACTCACCAGGAGGCTGGCTTGTCTTCTGGTTGGATCCTCCCTGACCCAATACGGTGGGTTCTCAGGAGGCACAGATCTTTCTCCTCCTGGAGTCCACACCACTTGTGCCACTCACCAGGAAGGCAGGCTAGTTTTCTTGGGGACCTACATGTTTTGCAAAGCTATCTTGGCCTCAAACAGAGCCTGCAATGGTCTATTCTGCAACTGGGCCAGGGGCAGATGCTCAGGCAGGCCTCAGCTGAATTACACCACACTGAGTGACTAAAGCTGCTATGAAAACAGAGGCCAAGCACTTCCCCTCCCTATTCCCACATGGTGGGATGCAGTAAGGAACTGTCCCAGGAGCCATGAGAAAATTTCCCGAGTTCCCCAGCTTCCATTAACTTTTCCCACCCTCCAGGTCCCTGCCTGTTCCTTGTAACCAATATCAGGAAAAAAGTTAAAGGATTTGAGTTTTCTGATAGATGAAAGCCTGAGTGAGAGGAAGGGGCAAGAAGGGGAGTGAGGCTTTCCTAGTGGAGACAAAGCAAGCAAGCAAGCAAACAAACAAACAGCAGTTTGCTCCTTCTTGGCTTGAGTCCACAGACTTCAGAATGAGAGCAACAAAACTGTGCCAGAGGACCATACCTCTTGGTTAGTTCATGAAAAATGTCACCATGGTTCTTGGGTGCTGTTGGTTCTTCCCAGGAATTCTTTCCAGTTTCTTAATGCCCTGAACAAAGAATCACATAAAATGCTTGGAAAAGGTAGTAGCATTTTACATTTATTAATGGTAAGAAAAGAACTATGCTCTTGAGGGTGAGAGCAGACCACTGAAAGTGCTTACAGTGCAGGTCAGGCTGCAATTGTTCTTTCGTCTAAATCACACAGCCTATTTTCCTGTACACTGCGAGGATTCTCCAAATGAGTATGCTCAGATTGGAGAGGATGGAAGAACTTTGCCAGGGTTCTGGCTGAGGGCTTGGCACCTACAAGGTATTATCTCAAGATACTCAAGTGTAAAGCAAAGGACACATTTGTCCCCAGAATTGGGTTATGTCTGGTGTTCACTGCCAGCAGAGGAAGTGTCTCTGAGAGAAGTTTGGATTGTCTCTGTGAATTTGTAGAAGCCCCTGAATCCAGTAGTAAATGGTGTACACCCCTGAGGAGGGTGACAGTGATGGATCTTAGGGGATTCTGTCCTTCACTGCAGCTATGCCAACTGACAGGGCCAGATGGTATTGGTCAAAAACAAGTACATGTTCTTATAACTAGATACTGGTACAGATGAAGTTCCCTGAGTTTGGTCTTGGGATGAGCGACATCCCCCTATTCTTCTGTGAAAAATTAACCTCCCTTCATACACACAGTACCTTTGGGGGTGCTTCTCACTGTGCAAGGATGAATGCGCACAAGGATAAGTGCTGATTATTAACACTTACAGCCAATCATTCTCATAGAAACTGCCAAGAGTGAAAATTTCTCTTTTTCAGGAAGTATGAGATCCAAGGCCCCCAACAAACTTAAGTCCCCTCTGGAAGTCTGTTCTCCCTTCCAACTTCCCCAGTGGTCTGTGCTTTGGTGGGCAGGGACTTAATGAAAGGATCAGGCATACACAGGGCATCAGTTGAGAGTAAGGACTGAGGGGGACTCAGAGAAAATCTGAACACAGGGTCTTGTTTTGACCACTTCACAGATCCTAGAGTAACCTGCTATTGTCACAAAATGCAGATGAAATAATTTCAGAGGCTCTGAAACCTTTGAATTTGAATCTGTCTTGGTTACTTTTCTCTCACTGCTGAGACAAAATACCTGATGCCCAAAATTAGGGAAGGAAAGGTTTATTCTTCTGTTTTTTGGAGGTTTCAGTCCATACTCAGCTGGCTGCAAGGCAGGGTGGCATGGCTGGGGGGCAGCTGTTCATGGCCGCTGCAAACAGCAAGGTGTGAACCGGCAAGAGAGAGACGCACACCTTCTTCCCTCCCTTACCCTGTATGTCAGTTTCACCCCTGGGTGGGTGCCACACTCACACCATCAATCCCAGCACCAGACAACAAACCAATCACAAATGCTAGCCTCAGTCACTTCCATGCCATGATTACATGAGACTCGGCGGGGCCATAGGAATGTAAGCCATAACAGACCCTAACTCTAATCCTCACATCCGAGGACTACTTGTACCTGAGCATCTGCACTCCTGTGTATACCAATTGTATGGGGTATACTATGTACCCCCAAGTCCTCACATACTTTTGATGGGGCTGAGTATGATGCTTGTGATCAGTTTGCTGTCTAGTGCAGGGATTGAACCAACATACAGTGTAAGGGAAGGTGGATCTTCTTCTTTCGTGCTTCCGCCTTCCTCTCGCTCTCTCTTGCCAGCACGGCTTGCAGCTTGCAGCCGCCATGCCATGCTGCCTTGGAGCCAACCTTATAGACTGAAACTCCCGAGAAACTGTAAGAATAAACCTTTCCTTCCCTAATTTTGGGCGTCAGGTATTTTGTCTTGGCAACGAGTAAAAAATAACTAAGACAGAATTTGGTACCGAGAGTGGGGTCGTTGCTGTGACTATTCTTGACCATGTGGTTCGAGAGCCTTTGGAAATGGCTTGTGGGGAAAGTTTGGAAAGGTTCAGAGATATCATCTACATGCATAGAGCTGGAACGGCTTAGTTGTTCTATATGGGAGATTCTGGTCAGAGATCAGGAGACCAGAAGGCTGATAGAAAGCCTGCTGGTAAAGACCAGGCTCAGGAGATTTCGGCTTGGAAGAAGAGCAACATTGGGTGTTGGACTCCACAGGATGTGTGTTACGGCTTGGCAGAAAGTTTGTCTACGTTCTGTCCATGCCCAGAGACTTTGCCTGAGACTGAGATTAAGGGCGATGGATTTATTAATCTCGTGGAAGATATCTCCAGGCAGCCAAACATTGAAATGGTGGCCTGGCTTTTGTTGGGGGCTCTTAGCCAGGTTTATGTTGCAAATAAAGAGCAAGGAGCCCAGCATGGTGATTTAAAACCTTGTGAGTTTGGCCAGGAAGCTGTGGACTTTAAAGATGGAGCTGAGACCTTGATTGCTAAAAAGGAACAAAAGAATAAAAAAGATGGCCTCGGGACATCCCTGGAAGCAGCGGGCCTCTGCCCTTTGCAGCCTCAGGCCTTTACAGGTAAAAGAGTTTATTCAGAGGAAAAAGCCGCAGAGTGCCCTGTCCCAGAGTGGTGACGAAAAGCCGCACAGTGCCTTGTCCCAGAGTGGCGACAGAGGCCACGCCATGTCCCAAAATGGCAGCGGCCACACCGGATTCCAGAATGGCGACATAGAAAAACTATTCCTCACAATCAGGTTCAGAGAGCTCAGCGATCCAGGCAGCTGACCCCTACAGCCAAAAGAGAAGAAAGCCTGGCTACTGCTCCAGCCTGCAGCAGACCTTGGCGGCATCCACGTGGCACTGGTTTTAAATACAAGAAAAGGCTAAGGCAGCTTCCACCTCGCCTACAGAGAGCAATATATAAAGATGTAAGGGTGGAGCCAAGAAACATGGATCATCCAAGAAAAGCTATAGAAGTTAAGACTCCTAAAGGTGCCGCAGGGGTGGAGTCACTCAAGCCTGTTGGAGCTTGTAACCAGATTACTTCAGATGCTGAGCAGAGAACTCCAGGACTTAATGTTTGCCCTGCTAGATTTTGGACTTGCTTTGGTTCCAATGCTTTGTATTCCCCTGTTTGTAACTCTTGGAATGGTAATGTTTACCTTGTGCCTTTGTATGTTAGAAGTGCTTAACTTTGTTTTCATTTGTACAGGGGGTTACAGTTAAGAGTTTGCCATAGATCTCGGAAGAGATTTGGGACTTGGACATTTCAGCAATGCTGAAACTGTTAGGACTTTGGCAACCTTTGGAGATGGACTAAATGGTTTTTGTATTAAGAATATAAATGAGTCCTTGGGGGTCCAGGGGTGGAATGTATGGGGTATACTATGTACCCCCAAGTCCTCACATACTTCTGATGGGGCTGAGTCTGACGCCTGTGACCAGTTTGTTGTCTAGCGCAGGGATTGAGCCGACATACAGTGTAAGGGAAGGCGGGTCTTCCTCTTCCATGCTTCCGCCTTCCTCTCGCTCTCTCTTGCCAGTGCGGCTTGCAGCTTGCAGCCGCCATGCCATGCTGCCTTGAAGCCAACCTTATAAACTGAAACTCCCGAGAAACTGTAAGAAATATCCTTTCCTTCCCTAATTTTGGGCGTCAGGTATTTTGTCTTGGCAACGAGTAAAAAGTAACTAAGACACCAATGATGGCTCTAACCTGACTCTGAGTATCGAACCATGATTAGCTGAAGTTGGGAGAAAATTTATTTTGAAAGAATATTAGAATTGATATGGGGATATAACCCAGGGGTAGAACCATTGCCCAGAATGCATGTGGCCTTGGGTTCAAGTTCAGCCCTGGGTGAAGAGGAGAGAAAGAGTCAGAGGAGACAAAAGAGAGAAAAGAGAAGGCAGGAAGGAGAAGGAGAATTAGGAGGAGGTGGAGGAGAAAGAGAAGAAGCTCACACTGCAGGCTCCTTGTCCTGGAGTCTGCCTAACCTAGATGTTGCCCATTGAGTTTGGTGGCCTGTTGATGGAGAGTGCCCAGGGGACAATCAAGAACCCAGACTCTCAAAACCCACTTTTAGGAGATGATGGGAAACTATGTTTATGGTCCCTGCTCTCCAGGCAGCACATTTTCAGCATGAGTGCATCTGCAACTGGAGTCTGACTGCCTAGGGAGCAGCTCAGAGCTTTGGAGCCCAGATGAGGTGTATGGTATCCAAGTCCATACCCATGCTGTTATGGTTGATGCATTGCGTCAATTTGAGAAGTTTAGAAGCTTAACTAAGTAACTCAGCAGCTCTAAGTCCTCCCATGTAGAGTACTAGCCTTTAGCTCTCTAGGATGCTGTTCATTGTGCCAATCTGAGAAGGTCAGAAGTTTAACTAAGTGATTGAGTAGGGGGCCAGGACCTTACTTTGTAAACATTCTCAGCTTGTGCAAGACAAGGGCATGCAGATTGTGCTGAGTGCTACACTCACCAGAGAGGCATAGCCTGCTTACAATATAAGGGAGGAAAAAGAGACTTGCTCTTCCCCTCTTCTGCTCTTGGTTGCTTTGCTGTCCTCTGCCACCTTGAGCAGTTGCCCCTGTGCTACGTCACCCTGCCTTGGAGCCAGATAATTATGCACTAAAACCTTCACAAACTGTGAGTGAAATAAACTTTTCCTTACTTAATTTTGGGTGTCATGTATTTTGTCTCAACAATGAGAGAAAAGTAACCAACACACATGCCTTTGTCAGGTCTGTGGTGTCAGGCATTTCATGTCCCTTTTCTCAGTAAACCCTCATGGCTAGCAGAAGACTGACCATGCCCCCATTGTATAGGAGGATGACCAGCAACCTATGCCCTCACTGGGTCTGCTATAGTCTCTCCATGTTAGTCTTGGGCAGATCTGAATCTCCTCTGGGATTCCTGAGGCAGCTTGAGCCTCTACCCAGTGTTTGGAACCAGTCCCATGGATACCAGAGTATGTATCAAGTGACCAGCATTGTTCCCCAACTCACAGGAATGCATTACAAGAGCCTCAGAAGCTTGGTCCCACATCTTCCTTGGTCCAATAACCCAGCTTAAATAACTGTGACAAAAGGGATTTTGGAGAGAGTTACCCCCTGAACTCAGTAACCTCTATACAAATTCACAGACTATAAGGAGAAGTAAAGAGGACTTGTAATATTAAAAACTACTGACCCTTGGAGAAAACACTCTTTAGCAAATACATAGAAACTTTTCCTTTGCTTTTTTCTGCTTCTTTTTTCCTTCTCCATTCAATTAACTCATTTTTTCTCCTCTAGTCCTTCATTTTGTAGTTTTTTTTCATTTGATAGAGGTTGGGGTTTTACCACATTTCTTGTCCCCTGTTTTGAAAATATTGCTTTGTTTTGTTTGTTTGAATTGACCCTCCCATTTTTCCTTCCCTCACTCGCTTCTTTTCTGACTTTCTCTGTTTCAACTTGTTCCCTTAGTAATATTCATTTAGTTTAATCACCACTTCCTTTTATTTAGCCTTTTCCTAGAGGGTCTTCTCTGTTACTATTATCTAATATCGTTGCTTTCCTTTTATTCCTCTTTAACAGTACCTTTTATATCGATCTTACCACATAGTTCACATCTTACATTGTTTTATTTTTCATAATCTGTTTATTTTCTCTTTTTCTTCATGCTCCCATACCTGTACTTTTTACCCTAATGAATACGTAGGTACTTAACTATATCTCACTATGGCTGAATATTACTCTAGAATGAAAGGGAGTAAAATTGCTCTACTGAGTGGATATTTGTTGAATATAGTTTTCTTATTTGTCTTAGATTTTGTTGTATAACTATAGATATTTACTTAGGTTAAAGGTGGCAAAGTATTAGTTATTATAGTTTGTCATTATCCAGTTTGTGCTTGATGCTATTGTTATTAGGGATTGTACTATTTTAGTCAAGGTGATACAGCTGTTGTAAACAACTGATCTTCCTTGCCTGCCAATATCTAGGTTGTCTGGAGGTTGTAGACAATGCTACAGTTCAGTACCAAAGAATTGGGTGCTAGCCTAAATATGCTGTACTTTTTCAGTCCTAATAAACAGAAGGGGTAGGGTCCTGGGCCACACACAAAGGCCAAAAGCCAGTTATGCCTAGAAGAAATCATTGAAAAGCAGTCATTACCTAAAGAGGTCTCAGAGGTCTCAATAAGTGAAGTATACAGTGCTCCAAATATCGATGATCAGAAAAAACTATGCCAAACAGTCGTGGGCTGGGAAGAGAACCAAGAAATCAACCCACCCTTACAGTGAGCTCAGGGGCAACCAGGCAGGCCAGGAAGAAAACCAAGAAATAAACCCACCCTTCTCATGAGCCAGTGTCAGTCATGGGATGGGAAAAGAACCAAGAAGTCAATCTGCCCTTCCTGTGAGCCAGTGGCAGCCATGCAGGCCAGGAAGAGAACCAAGAAGTCAACCCACCCTTCCTATGAGCCAGCAGCACTTGTGGGCTGGAAAGAGAACCAAGAAGTCAACCCACTCTTCCTGGCATAGGGACTGGGAAACAAGAAGAGCCTCCTGCCATCCCAACCAACCCCCACACACAACAGACTGATTCAGAGGAACACGGACTGGGATGATAGCAACTGAGGTACAAAAACACCCTAATGCTTGTATTGATTGATTGACCTCACAGGCCTAAAGCAGGTAGTCTGAGCATCTGTTTAGAGGATAACAATATACAATATAGCAACTATCGAGGATTTCCTTTTGTCTTGTTTTAAAGTCCAATATTGTTCTCACTGTTTTGTTGTACTGTTTTGTTTTATTCCCTTCTAAAAAAAAAAAAACTACACCAAGGCATATAATAGTCAAGATTCTGGAAATTCAGCACAGGAACAGAATCTCAAAAGCTGTTCGTTAGAAAAGAAAAAAATCACCAATAAAGGAAAATCCATCATCGATATAGCAGACATCTCACCAAAAACCCTTAAGAGAGATTGGGGTGAAGTATTCCAAGCCCTAAAAGAAAACAACCTCAAACCCAGATTGATGTACCCAGCAAAATTATCTTTCAAAATTGATGGAGAAATGAGATACTTCCATGAAAAAGAACGTCTTAAGAAACACATGACCACCAAATTAGCACTCTAAAACTTCTGAAGCATAGTCCAGAAAAAGACAATGCAAACATTTTTAGGAATCTCAATAGGATGAGTCCAGGCAAGGCAAGCAATTATATATATGGGAAAGGCAAAGAACTAGCAACAGGAAAAATAATATAATGAGTAGGATAAATCAGTATCTGTCAGTTATAACCATTCATATGAATGGTCTCAATTCACCAATCCAAAAAACAAACAAACAAACAAAAAAACCAAAAAGCAGATTAGCAGAGTGGATCAAGAAATAGTATCAAACAATATGCAGCATACAAGAAACACATTTTTTATTGGAGGCAGATTTATTTATGTCAACGGGCACTGATCAGGGTTATTCTCAAAATATCAGGCACCAAAGGCCCAGGAATTGAGGTTTTTATGGAGTTGAAAGGAGAGGTGCAAAGGCAGAGTATTTGGCTGTTTTTGATTGGTTCTTACATTATGTATCACAATGACAGAAGCAACAAACTGTCACCTGGGCAACTAACAGACTGGAGCATTTTCTGCTACAGAACAAGTTTGTAGATGATGGGTTAAAGGGACTTCTAGGTTTATTTGTGATGTTCTTAACTTTTTCATATTTTATTTTTTCATTAGTACTGTTCATGTTTGCAGTACATGCAGTTTACAGTCATCTTGGGGAGTGGGCACATGTACATAATACAATTTGCTTCCTTTTTTAAAAATTGTTTTTCCCATCTCGCCCCTCTCCCTTCTTCCTCCTCTAATTCCCCTTTCTTCATTTTCATTCTTATTGATTTAATTCATCTTGGCTCATGTTTATGGCATATAATATTTATGTTGATTATTAGCTTTCTGTACATGGCAAATTTTTATTCTACTTATTTCCTGCTGTGATTTGTGTCTAGATGCACCCCCCCCAAGCCTCATGTAGTCATGGGGAGACCAGTCTTTTCAGAGACTGTTAAATCTTGAGTTGGTGACTGATTCATGATCCATTGATGGGATTAAGGGTGTATTACACCTACCCTACAGCAGGTGGTCTGCATATATTATGAGGAACAGAAAGAATCTTATCTCTTTGTTGTTGCTTTTGCTGTCTTCCTCTGCCATGAACAGTTTCCCCTCTGTCATGTGCTTCCCTGCCTTGGAGGCAGCTGATTATAGACTGAAATCTCTACAAACTGTGAGCTGAATAAAACTTTTCCCCTTTAATTTTGAATGTCAGGTATTTTGTCTGAATAATGAGAAAAGTAGCTAAGACATTTCCCCCTCCCCTCGCCCTTGGTCTCTTTGACCCTTCCCCATTTATAAGAGATCCATCTCCTTGTCCCCTTCTATCCTTCCTTTATTGATCTCTTTGTACTTTGGCTCACTCGAGTGAGTGATACTGTATGGTATTCAAGCCTGTGTGTCCCATTTATTTCACTCAGCATTATATTTTCCAAGTACATCCATTTTCCTACAAATGTCTCAAATTTGTCCTTTAGAGTTGAGCAGTATTCTATTATATATACATACGTTTTCTTTACCCAATTATCTGTTGATGAGTGTACAGGCTGCTTCCAGGATTTAGCAATTATGAATCATGCTGCTATAAACATTGATATGCGTGTATCGCTATAGTATCATGTCTTAAACTCTTTGGAAAATATGCCTAGAAGGCAGATAACTGGATCAAATGGAATTTCTACTTTCAGTTCTTCAAGGAATCTCCATGCTGATTTCCATAATGCTTGTAGTAGTTTACATTTCCACTGACAGTGTAGGAGGTTCCCTTTTTCACCACAGCCTCTCCCTTGCTCTTAGTTTTTAAAGCTTGTGGATAAGTGCACAGATTTAGTTACCTCCCTGTTATGGCAATTTACAAGTCATTTACAAATATAATCTCTATCAACTCTAAAGTTAATATATGCTCAAACTAGAATATTTTACTTTCTATGCAATCCTAAAATTGTTATTCTCTTCTGATTTCCGGCTTAATTCAAAAACCTCACTGCCACTTACAGTGATTTCCCATCTATTTTATAAACTGAGAAAAGAGCAAAAACTATAAAGAATGAATGAAAAGGAGGAAGAAGGAGGGAGGGAGGGAGAGAAGGCAGACACTGCCTGGCCATTATTCACCTATGAATTGTTCTGCATAGCAAGCATGTTTAAAGTGGCATTTCCAAGGTGCAGTTTGCTATCGCTGGACCCTTGTCCACATAGTTATTCAATGAGAGGGCAATGCTGGAGTGCAGCTCTGAAAAGGCAGCCAAAACTTTCATTTTCAGGGTCTCTGCCTGTTATACCAGGTAAATGAAGCCAGGAGATTCTGATTAGTGCTGATGGAAATGGCTCCTTTTCAGGGTGTGTGGGTGGGAGACATGGTTGGATTTCTGGCAGTCGGTCATGTTTCATTGCCTGTTCCACTGGGTGGTGCTTTCATGGATATGGTCACCTTATCTGAGGGCCCAGTGTGTGCTGCATTCTAATTCCTCCCTGGATCCGATAAGGTCCTTGCTGTTCTGCAGGGACTCCTTCCCCTCGACTGTTGCAGAGACAGAAGAAGTCAGCGGGTGCATCCTCTTGTCATCACACGGGGGTGACCCCAACAGCAGCCAGCGAGGCCTGCACCAGTGACCTAAGTGGTCAGCAATGTGTCTTCCCGGCCAAGGAACCAGGAATGTTGCGGAAAATTTCCCAAGCCAAGCCAAACCAAATCAAACCCAAAGGAAGACTCTTTGCACCAGCAAGACAAGAAGGCAGCATTTAATCCTTACACCAGCGGACTGTTGGAGTTCATGCCATTGGACTGTTGCAGGAATAATTTCTCCCAAGCAAGCACCGAGAAACACATTTAAATTTTAAAAAATCATAGACTGAAAGTCAATGAATGAAAAACAGTACTCCATACAACAGGACCCCAGAAAATAGAGCAGGATTAGTGATTCTAACTGCAGATGAAGTGGATCTTGAGCCAAACTGATCAGAAGAGACAAAGAAGGTCATAACATACTTCTTGAAGAAACTATCCAGCAGTAAGAGATAACAATCATGAATACATATCCACCAAATACCAGCAAATATATATGCACCAAATACCCAACTAGGTAAAACAAACATGAATACAGTATTACCTTGGTACACAAAGAACAATTTGGTTTATGAATAGAAGCATTAAGCAAAATTTTGCTTCTATTTATGAACTCCCCATTTGGTGACATTGAACCTTATATGGAAATTTGATTCAGTTTGAGACCACTTCAGTTTGGGACCAGAATTGATGAACAATTTAAGTTCATTAACCAAAGTACCATTTAAATATGAAAAATCAGATAAACACTAATAAAATTATAGCAGGGGACTTCAATGCCCCACTATCACAAATAGATCAACTAGACAAAAAAAAAAATCAAGACAGAAATATCAGAGCTGAACCAAACCTTGGAACAATATACATTCTTCTTAGCAGTACATGGAACTTTCTCCAAATAGGCCAAATTTTAGCTCATAGCACAAGCTTAAGCAAATGCAAAAGAATTTAAATTATTCGTTGCATATTATCAGGTCATAGTGCAATGAAATTGGAAATAAATTCAAAGTAAGACACAAAAACTGTATAAAAATATAGAAATTAAGTAATACCCTCTGGAACAACCAATGGGTCACAGATGACATTAAAAGAGAAATTAGCTTCTGTAATTAAATCATAATGCCAATAGGGCATACAGGACCTTATGGAGTGCAATGAAAGCAGTTCTATGAGGAAAGTTCATAGTGATAAATTCTTACATCAGGAAAACAGAGCAAGCTCAAATAAATTACCTAATATTGAGCCTCAAGGTTATAAAAAAAGAACAGCAAGTTAAACCCATAGCTCCTATGAGAAAGGAAAGTATAAAGATCAAAGCAAAAATAAATGCAATTGATATTAAGAAAACAGTACAAAGAATCAAGGAATCAAAGAGTTGGCTCTTGGAAACAGTAAATAAAAGAGACAAACCCTTAGCCAATCTTATCAAAAGAAGGAAATAACAGACTGAAAGTCACACAATTAGGAAGGAATAGGATGAAATCCCTCAGATCCTACAGAAATCCAGAACATCATCAGGACCTACTCTGAGAGATGAAAAACTCAAAAGAAATGGACAGATTTCTAGATACATATGAATTACCAAAACCGAATCAAGAAGAAATAAAATTCTAAATAGTCCAATATCAGTCAATGAAATTTAAAAAGCAATAGTAATACAAAAAAACACCAACAAAGGAGAGCCCAGGTGCTGAATGATTCACTCCTGAATTCTATAAAAACCCTGATGAATATGCTCATTGTGAATAGCAAATACGTTCTAAAACAAAAATGTTTTTAGTGGCTGAGGCTGAAGGGAGGTGGCCATGCCCTGCATGATGGCCACTAGTTCTATGTAACCTCTGCCCAATCAGTGCTGTTCCTGCAGCATCCACCTGGCCAGGCCCACCAGATGCCCCACCTCCTACCTAAAGGGTTCAAGCTCTACTTTGGGCAAGACTCCTTTCCCAGGCTAACTATGGATGAAACAGTCTCCAGAAACACCGAAAACGCAGGCAAACTGATGACGCGGCTGGACCACCTTCTTACCCTGCTGAACACTATAGCCTGTGGGCTCCTAATTCTACATCCAGGCCAAGGTGAGACTCTTGCAGAAGATGCCAAGTACTGCAGTGATGTCTACCAAAGTGTGCAGTGACAGAGCCTGAGAACACAGTGTTGGAGGGGAGTGAGTGAGGTGAGAGAGAAGTACCAGGGAGGGAGAAGCTAGTGAATATGACAGATGCCAGTGTGGGAAAGGTGTGCTCACAAAATGCTCCAAACCAAGCCCATAAGATGTGCCTTGGAAGCACAGAGAGGGTCAGGGCTGTCTGAGGACACCCGCCACCAAAGAGAAGTCCAGTCTGAGGATGGGTAAGGAGCACACACAGACAGGTAGGAAGCAGGTGGCTTTGGTGTTGGGTGGGATTCAGGACGTTTCCCTCCTGTGTGTGTGTGTTGGAGGGGCTGTGTCTGTAGCTGCCCCTGGCCCTCAGGTTTAGCAAACATGAATGCAGTAACTCCCTATTGTCATTTGTCTCTGAGTGCAACTCCGCCTTAGCAAGGAGCACTCTACAATGGTAAAATAACAGTGCTCAAGGGACACAGAAGCCCTTGGGCATCACATTGCAAAGCTGAACTGAGAGGCTCCTGGGTCTCTTGACCCCATGTCCCCGACATGGGGAAAGGGCATTGATTTGTTGCAAGGACAAAGGTGGTCTGATCTATCAGTCAGGTGGTCTTAGGCTGATGTTGGGAGGGCTCTATGTGCTGGGCGTGTTTGCAGCCTTTGACCTTCTGACCCAGAGGCTCCTGGTGTGGGATCTGATGATCTCCCTTTCTTTCCCCAATGCAATCTGCCCCAAAGGAATCCTCAGTACCTCACCTCCTTGGCCACCCTGCCCAGCTTCCTCCCTTACCTGCTATTGACCTTGCTTTTGGAAGCCACTAGCATTTCCAGGCTGGAAGATCTTCCCCACCTCACCTATGGCTTCTGTTTATATCTTTGAGTTGGATTTATGTTTATTCATTATCATTGAGGAGCCACAAGAGGATAGTGGGCTAGTGCCTACTGTTTTCTGTCTCATTTAAACTTGGGTCCTCACCAGGACCATCGAGGACTCAGAGTCTTCTACATTGTGCCCAAGACTGTGCCTAAGTATATTGATGTGCCCTTGTTCTTGGTTTTCACCTAAATGATCACAAAGTTAAGTGTCTCTGGTTTTGGGCTTCTCTTACTGACATGGGGGACCCCTCACACCATGACCAGGAATATCCTCCTCTTCCAGTATGCAGCATTGCAAATGTACCCTGTCTCCCAGCTGGCACATTGCAGTAGGCTTTCCTCTGTGCTTTAACAAGCATCAGGCATCAGTGTGTGGTGGTCACAATGCATTCAATGTGTCCAGTTGGCAAGGCATCATGTGTAAGCTGGGAGAGAAGTGTATCTTTAGACATGGAATGATGTGTTATACTGGCCTGGTGCTGCCTGTGAGTGGTTGATCTCCTGTCCCCATCTGTGCCAAGATCATTAGACATGTTGACTCAAGTAAATCTGATGGTGAAGGGAGCATTGGTTCCCCATGAAGTTTTGGGGGTTGAGCTTTTTCATATAAACATGGCCCAAATGTGCCACATTCTGCAGAGGAAGAAACTGTGACAACATGAAGCTGGGACCGGGGTGGTTCCATCTTTGGAAAGGACAAAAGCAGGGACCTGTGGGCCTAATTAAACATCTTTCTGCACCCCTGAGATTCAGGGATGATCAGTGCTGACCCATAGATGCACAGCCCTGGTCTGAGGTACAGAAGAGCTTACAAACACTACGTGCACGTCATGCATTTCTAAACAACTATCAGAACTTGGACACCTTCTTAGCCATAAATGTGCTCTCTCATTTTCCAGTGGTGTCTAGGCAAGTTAACTGGTGTTGGAAGACACAAAAGTCCCTGGCTACTGTATCTGAAAGCTGAAATGAGAGACTACTGGATCCTTCAGTCTGTTCATGGATTCTGCTCTAAGGACCTTTGTCAGAAACTGATGTCAGGATGGTTCCATGTGCAGGGTGTGTCTGCACCCTTTGTCTTGTGACCCAAAGGTTCCAGGTGTAGGGTGGACCTAAGGATCCCTGCCTCTTGGCCAGTGCAGTTTGCACAGGAAGGGTCCCACTCTTTCTCTCCTATGGCACACTCAGCCAGGCTTTCTTTCTTTACTGTGCTGGCCAGAGTCTTGGAGGTCACCAGGGCTTCCAGGCAGGAAGATCTGCCCAAACTCACAGATCCTGTTTCAATAGTCTTTGGCTTAACCTTGTGTTTAGCATAACTGAGGGCCCATAAGAGGGCACAGAAATGCCCAGTTTTGTCCCATATAAACATGGTTCTTTCAAAGGGACCATTAAGGTACCAGAGTTTGGGCCCAGGACTGTGCCTAAAAATAGATGTGTGTACTCCTCCTTGTTTTTCACCTCAAAGGCCACCAATTCAGCCCTTTCAATTCCTGGGCTTTCTCCCTGCTGACATGTGGGACACATAACTATATAAGGGGGCTTTCTCTTTCTTGATGCAGCATTGTGGAGGAGCCTGGGCTCCCAACAGGTACATTGGAGCAGGCTTTTGCCTGTGCTGCAACACACATCAGCATCAGTGTTGGTGGTCAGAGATCACCAAAGATCAGAGCCTTTGGTCAATTGCATGGACAGACATGCCAGCTGGCAAAGCATCACTTGTAGAGAAGGATAAGTGCATCTCTTTTAAATTTTTTTTATTTTAAAGAGAATAAAACCAAGCAAAATAAAACAGAATAAAGCAAATCAAAACAAAGCAGTGTAAGTGATACAGGGTTTCAAAACCAGATAATACGAAATTGACAGTGGCTACCATCATGCCTCTTGATGTCTTCAAAATAGCTGCCCATACCATCAGACATAGGAAAATCAAACAAAACAGAACAGATTAGAAACAATAAAAACAAATCAATGAACACAATACAAGACTTCAAAACAAGATAATAGTAAATCTAAAATAGCAACCATAATATATCTCATTATCTTTGAAATAGTTGCCCATGCCATCAGATACAATAAAACACAATAAAACCAAACCAAACAATGAAAGTGATACAAGACTTTAAAACAAGATAATAGGGAATTAACAATGGCCACCTTCAGAAGGAGATCCCCCATAGATGCTATACTACATATTGTTATCTTCCAAATAGGTGATCAGGTTACCAGCTTTAGACCTGCAAAGTCAATGAAACACTAAACA
>RJWM01011154.1:0-60798 GCA_004363535.1 Dasyprocta punctata | reverse complement strand
AATTGAAACTAAGAAAACAATACAAAGAATCAATGAATCGAAGAGTTGGTTCTTTGAAAGAGTAAATAAAATTGATAAACCCCTAGCCAACCTTATCAAGAAGAGGAAAGAAAAAACTCAGATCCATGCAATAAGAAATGAAAAGAGTGAAATCACTACAGACCCGGTGGAAATACAGAAGATCATCAACACCTACTTCGAAAACCTTTACTCACATAGATTTGATAACACAGAAGAAATGCACAGATTCCTAGAAACCTATGAACTACCAAAGCTGAACCAAGAAGACGTAAAGCTGCTGAATAATCCAATTTCAGCTAATGAAATTGAAAATATAATTAAGGCCCTACCAACAAAGAAAAGCCTGGGCCCTGATGGATTCACTGCTGAATTCTATAAGAAATTTAGGGAAGACTTAATGCCAACACTCCTTAAACTCTTCAATGAAAATGAAAGGGAAACAAGTCTCCCTAACTCATTCCTGGAAACAAGTATCACCCTAATACCAAAACCAGAGAAAGACACAACCAAAAAAGAAAATTACAGGCCAATGAACATAGATGCAAAAATCCTCAATAAAATACTGGCAAATAGAATACAGCAAGTTATCAGAAAGATTATACACCACGATCAAGTGGGATTCATCCCAGGAATGCAGGGATGGTTCAACATACGGAAATCAATACATGTAATTCACCATATCAACAGGGCCAAGGACAAGAACCACATGATCATCTCAATAGATGCAGAAAAAGCTTTTGACAAAATCCAACACCCATTCATGATCAAACCCTGCAGAATATCGGAATAGATGGTCTCTACCACAACCTGATAAAAGCCATATATCATAAACCAACAGCCAACATCTTGCTAAATGGAGAAAAACTGAAAACCTTCAACCTAAATTCAGGAACAAGACAAGGACGTCCATTATCACCACTCCTATTCAATATAGTTCTGGAAATATTAGCCAGAGAAATTAGACAAGAGAAAGAAATAAAGGGAATAAGAATAGGAAAGGAAGAAGTGAAATTATCATTATTTGCAGATGATATGATACTCTACATAGAAGACCTCCAAAAATCCATTAAAAGACTTCTAGAAGTAATGACCAAATTCAGTGATGCAGCTGGATACAAGGTGAACACTCAAAAATCAATAGCATTCCTGTACACAAAGAACAAATTCACTGAGAGAGAAATAAGGGAAACCACACCCTTCACTATAACATCCAAAAAAATGAAATACTTAGCAATCAATCGAACAAAGGAAGTAAAAGACCTATACAGTGAAAATTACATTACTCTAAAGAAGTAGATCAAAGAAGATTTCAGAAAATGTAAAGATATTCCATGTTCATGGATAGGAAGAATAAACATCGTGAAAATGGCCATTCTCCCAAAATTATTATACAGATTCAATGCAACCCCAATCAAAATACCACTTGCCTACCTCACAGAGCTAGAGAAAGCATTCCTGAAATTCATCTGGAACCAGAAAAGACCTAGAATAGCAAAGGTAATTCTGGGCAACAAAGGTAAGGCAGGAAGCATCACAATCCCCGACTTGAAACTATACTACAAAGCTACTGTGATAAAATCAGCATGGTATTGGAATCAAAACAGACCTGAAGATCAATGGGATATATTAGAAGATACAGACACAACTACAAACACAATTAGCCACCTTATCTTTGACAAAGGGACCAAACATGTACATTGGAAGAAAGACAGCCTCTTTAACAAATGGTGCTGGAGAAACTGGCTTTCTATATGCGGGCAAACTAAAACTAGATCCATGCCTATCACCATGCACTAAAATAAAGTCAAAATGGATCAAAGATCTGAATATTAAAACAGAGACACTAAACTTACAAGAAGACAGAGTAGGTAAAAATCTCGATGACATGGGAGTACGCAGAATTCATGAACAAAAATCAGATTGCACAGGATACACTTCCCAGAATCAACAACTGGGATCTCATCCTACTAAAAAGTTTTTGCATGTCAAAGGAAATCTCCAGCAAAGTGAAAAGAAAACCCACCAACTGGGAAAATATCTTAGCCAATTGTCCATCAGACAAAGGACTTCTATCTAAAACATATAAAGAATTAAAAGAAATCAGACCCCTAAAATTCAAGGACCCAATCCAAAATGGGCATCTGAGATGAATACACACTTCTCAGCGAAAGAAATACAAATGGCAAATAAATATATGAAAAAATGTTCAACATCAATGGTCATTCGGGAAATGCAAATTAAAACAACACTGAAATTCCATCTCACCCCAGAAAGAATGGCCAAGATTAAAAAATCAACCAACAACAAATGCTGGAGGGGCTGTGGGGAAAAAGGAACACTTCTCCACTGTTGGTGGGAGTGTAGACTGGTGCAGCCACTGTGGAAGTCAGTGTGGAGATTCCTCAAGAAGTTAGGATTAGAGATCCCATTCAGCCCAGCTATCCCTCTTCTGGGCATTTTCCCAGAAGAATTGAAAACATCATACCACAGTGATATCTGTGCACCCATGTTTATAGCAACCCAATTTGTAATAGCCAGATCTTGGAAGCAACCCAAGTGCCCATCAATCAAAGAATGGATAAAAAAGATGTGGTATTTTTATACAATGGAGTACTACTCAGCTATTAAGAAAGATTCTATTGAGACTTTTATAAGTCTCCCTAGTGTAAGAAATGGAAAAGTATATATGATTCAAAATCTATAATAAACGCTATGGAAGGGTAAAAAACAAAGAGCAAAGATAATTGGGAAGGGAATAGGTGGAAAGAGAAAAGGGAAGAGGAAAAGATATAAACCTGTATATATGTATATGTAAGATAACTAAAAAGAACACTGCTGAATGTATTCGTTATTGAGAAAGAACAATTAATACTCATATGATTAGATCATTCTAGCATGTGTATATCTGATAATGTAAGAAACCATTTTAAAGATAACGATGCACAATATTGCAACCATTGTCAAGCTTCTATCTACTGGTTGTGTAAACCTGCAATGTTGTGTATTTACTGTAGTCATTTGCTTGTCTCTTTTGCTTGTTGTTTTTACTATATATGTCGTCTTTTGTTGTTGTTGTTGTTTTTGTTTGTTTTGTTTTTCTTCGCTCAAATAAAATTATAAAAATATAAAATAAAATAAATTAACATATAGACATGTAAAATTGATCTCATCATATGAGTATTAACCATTCTCTCTAAAAAACGAATACATTCAGCAGTGTGTTTGTTTTAGTTATCTTACATATACATATATACAGATTTATGTCTTTTGCTTTTCCCTTCCCTCTTTCCCCCTTTTCCCTTCCCAGTTACTTTTGCTCTTTGAGCTGTTTTTTACCCTTACATAATATTTATTATAGATTTTGGATCATATATACTTTTTCAGTTTCTTACACATAGGAGATAATACGGTATTTACACAGTGGGTTTGATTTATCTCACTTATGAGTATGGTCTCAAGTCGTGTTCATTTACTTATAAAAGTCTCAATGCGATCTTTCTTAATAACTGAGTAGTACTCCATTGTATAAAAATACCACGTCTTTTTTATCCACTCTTTGATTGATGGGCACTTGGGTTGTTTCCAAGATCTGGCTATTACAAATTGGGTTGCTATAAACATGGGTGCACAGATATCATGTGGTATGATGATTTCAATTCTTCTGGGAAAATGCCCAGAAGAGGGATAGTTGGTTTGGATGGGATCTCTAATTCTAGCTTCTTGAGGAATCTCCACACTGACTTCCACAGTGGTTGCACCAGTCTACACTCCCACCAACAGTGGAGAAGAGTTCCTTTCTCCCCACAGCCTCTCCAGCAATTGTTGTTACTGGATTTTTTAATCTTGACCATTTTTTCTGGAGTGAGATGGAATCTCAGTATTGTTTTAATTTGCATTTCCCGAATGACCATTGATGTTGAACATTTTTTCATATATTTATTTGCCATTTGTATTTCTTTCTCTGAGAAGTGTGTATTCATCTCAGAAGCCCATTTTTGGATTGGGTCCTTGAATTTTAGGAGCCTGATTTCTTTTAATTCTTCATATCTTTTAGATAGATGTCCTTTGTCTGATGGACAATTGGCTAAGATATTTTCCCAGTTGGTGGGTTTTCTTTTCAATTTGCTGGAGATTTCCTTTGACATGCAAAAACTTTTTAGTAGGATGAGATCCCAATTGTTGATTCTGGGAAGTGTTTCCCATGCAATTTGATTTTTGTTCATGAACTCTCTGCCTACTCCTATGTCATCAAGATTCTTACCTACTCTGTCTTCTAGTAAGTTTAGTGTCTCTGTTTTAATATTCAGATCTTTGATCCATTTTGACTTTATTTTAGTGCATGGTGATAGGCATGGATCTAGTTTTAGTTTAAGGCATACAGAAAGTCAGTTTTTCCAGCACCATTTGTTAAAGAGGCTCTCTTTCTTCCAATGTACATGTTTGGCCCCTTTGTCAAAGATGAGGTGGTTAAGTGTGTTTTTAGTTGTGGCTGTATTTCCTAATCTATTCCATTGATCTTCAGGTGTGTTTTGATTCCAGTACCATGCTGATTTTATCACAGTAGCTTTGTCGTATAGTTTCAAGTAGGGATTGTGATGCCTCCTGCCTTCCCTTTGTTGCCCAGAATTGACTTTGCTATTCTAGGTCTTTTCTGGTTTCAGATGAATTTCAGGAATGCTTTCTCTAGCTCTGTGAGGTAAGCAAGTGGTATTTTGATTGGGATTGCATTAAATCTGTAGAACAATTTTGGGAGAATGGCCATTTTCACGATGTTTGTTCTTTCTATCCATAAACAGGGATTATCTTTCCATTTTCTGAAATCTTCTTCAATTTCCTTCTTTAAAGTAATGTAATTTTCACTGTGTAGATGTTTTGCTTCCTTTGTTAGATTGATTGCTAAGTATTTCATTTCTTTGGATGTTATAGTGAAGCATGTGGTTTCACTTCTCTGTCAGTGACTTTCTTGTTTGTTTACAGGAATGGTATTGAATTTTGAGTGTTCAAATTGTATCCATCTACATCACTGAATTTGATTATTACTTCTAGAAGTCTTCCAATGGATTTTTGGAGGTCTTCTATGTAGAGTATCATATCGTCCCCAAATAATGATAATTTCACTTCTTCTTTTCCTATCCTTATTCCCTTTATTTCTTTCTCTTGTCTAATTGCTCTGGCTAATATTTCCAGAACTATACTGAATAGGAGCAATGATAATGGACATCCTAGTCTTCTTCCTGATTTTAGGTTGAAAGTTCTCAGTTTTTCTCCTTTTATCAAGATGTTGGCTGTTGGTTTATGATATATGGCTTTTATCAGGTTGAGGTGGAGACCATCTATTCCGATTTTCTCTAGGGTTTTTATCATGAATGGGTGTTGGATTTTGTCAAAAGCTTCTTCTGCATCTATTGAGACAATCATGTGGTTCTTGTCCTTGGCCATGTTGATATGGTGTATTACATTTATTGATTTGCATATGTTAAACCATCCCTGCATTTCTGGGATGAATCCCACTTGATCAAGGTGTACAATCTTTCTGATAACTGTCTGTATTCTATTTGCCAGTATTTTATTGAGGATTTTTGCGTCTATGTTTATTAGGCAGATTGGTCTAAAATTTTCTTTTTTGGTTCGGTCTTTCTCTGGATTTGGTATTAGGGTAATACTTGTTTCCAGGAATGAATTAGGGAGACTTGTTTCCCTTTCCATTTCATTGAAGAGTTTGAGGAGTGTTGGCATTAAGTCTTCCCTAAATTTCTTGTAGAATTCAGCAGTGAATCCATCAGCGACTGGGCTTTTCTTTGTTGGTAGGATACTAATTACATTTTCAATTTCCTTAGGTGAAATTGAGTTATTCAGCAGCTTTGCATCTTCTTCAATCAGCTTTGGTAATTCATAGGTTTCTAGGAATCTGTCCATTTCTTCTGTGTTATCAAATCTATGTGAGTAAAGGTTTTGGAAGTAGGTGTTGATGATCTTCTGTATTTCCATAGGATCTGTAATGATTTCACCCTTTTCATTTCTTATTGCATGAATCTGAGTTTTTTCTTTCCTCTTCTTCATAAGTTTGGGTAGGGGTTTATCAATTTTATTTACTCTTTCAAAGAACCAATTCTTTGATTCATTAATTCTTTGTATTGTTTTCTTTGTTTCAGTTGCATTAATTTCTGCTCTAATCTTAATAATTTCCTCCCTTTTTTGGGCTTTGGACTTGACTTGCTCTTCTTTTTCTAGAAGTTTGAGGTGCAGCATTAGCTTGTTTATGTGTGTTCGTTCCATTTTGCTGATGTGGGAGTTTAGTGCTATAAATTTCCGTCTGAGGACTGCTTTCATTGTATCCCACAGGTTCTGCTAATTTGTATTTGCATTTTCTTTCAGTCGTAGATATTGTTTAAATTCTTCTTTAATTTCTTCTGTGACCCATTGTTTATTTAGGAGAGTGTTATTTAATTTCCATGTGTTTATGCAGCTATTGTAGGCTTTTTTGTCATTCATTTTCAATTTCACTGTGCTATGGTCAGATAATATGTAGGGAATTATTTCAGTTCCTTTCCATTTACTTAAGCATGTTTTTTGGAATGGTATATGATCTGCTTTAGAGAGTGACCCATGTGCAGCTGAGAAAAATGTGCATTCTGTTGTTGATGGTTTGAATACTCAGTACACATCTAGTAGGTCCATTTGTTCACAAGTTTGTTTCAATTGTTTTATTTCTTTGCTGGTTTTTTGTTTGCTTGATCTGTCTCTCTGTGACAGTGGGGTGTTAAGGTCCCCTGCTATAACTGTGGTATTGTTTATTTGGTTTTTCATATCTATTAAGAATTGTCTTACATAGCTGGATGCTCGCATATTTGGTGCACATATATTTATGATTGTAATCTCTTCCTCTTGAAGTTTTCCCCTAACAAGTATGTAGTGACCTTTTTTATCTCTTTTGATCATTCTCGGTTTGAAGTTTGCATTGTCTGCAAACATAATAGCTACCCCTGCTTTTTTCTGGGTTCCTGTTGCATGGAGTATTGTTTTCTAGCCTTTGATTTTTATTCTGTGAATTTCCTTTTGAGTGAGATGTGTTTCTTGCACACAGCATATTGTTGGGTTTTTTTTTTCTTAACCCACTCCGCTACTCTGTTTCTTTTTAATGGTGAGTTGGGACCATTTACATTGATTGATATAACTGATATGTACTGGCTCATCCCTGTCATGATATCTTTCTGTTGTTGGTTTTCTACATTTTCTCTTTAATTAGTTACCCTGCTTTGTGATTTCCTTTTGTTGTTGTTCTTAGGATTGTAGCCATCTTTGTCTCTTTCTAGAGTGTCTTTCAGTACTCTTTGTAGTGTTGTTTTGGTGGCCATCAATTTCTTCAGTTGTTCTTTGTCATGAAAGTATCTTATTTCTCCATCAATTTTTAAGGATAGTTTTACAGGGTATGTCAATCTGGGTTGAAAGTTGTTTTCTTTCAGGTTTTGCAATATGTCACTCCAAGCTCTTCTTAACTTAAAGGTTTGTGTTGGGAAGTCTGCCATGATTCTGATAGGCTTTCCTTCATAGGTGATCTGTTTCTTTTCTGTGACAGCTTTTAGTGTTTTATTCTTGTGCTGTGTTTCTGATACCCCTATTATTATATGTCTGGCTGAAGGTTTATTTTGGTTATGTTTAATTGGGGTTCTGTGTGCCTCAGTTACCTGTATTTCAGATTCTCTTCCCATGTTCGGAACGTTTTCTGCTATTATTTCTGTGAATAGTCTTCTCAGGTCATTAGTATTGACCTCTGCTTTTTTATTTATACCTATTAATCTTATGTTATTTCTCTTGGCATGGTCTTGCAGCTGTTGAATTGTTGTTTCTTTATTTCTTACTATCTTTAAGAGGTCTTTTGTTTTGAGGCCATGAGCTCCCATGGTGTCTTCAAGATTTGAGATTCTATCTTCAGCTTCATTCAAGCAGTTTTTCAAACTTTCCTTTGAATTTTTCATTTCCTGCATTTCCCTTTGCTTTTGTCTCATGCATTCTATTTGTATCTTATATTGTTTATTCAAAGTTTGGATCATTTTCTTAAGTTCTTCTATTTTTTTTATCTTGCTCTTCTTTAGATACACACATTTCTTTAATAGTGATTCTCATTTCATTTTTTAGCTGAGAGAATATTTCTGATTTGAATTTTTCTATAGCTTCATTGAGCTGTTTCTTTACTGCATTTTCTATCATTTTAGAAAGTTCAGTTGTGTGACTCCCACTGTCTTCTATTTGAGTGTTTCTTGGGTTTGTTTTTAGTGGGCTGGGGGATTGAATCTGCCTCTTGGTCTTTCATTTTGTCATTTTCTTGTAGAACCTGTGTGGCTCTGTGTCCTGTGAGGCTAACTTGGCGTTCCCCTGGTGGGACACTCTGAATTGCTGGACCCAGTAGAGGTGGATCTTGTGAGCAGCTCATGAGGTTGCACTCCTGGTATGTGCATGTGAAGTCTCTGCCTCAGTGGGTGTGGTTCAAGGCCTCTGCATCCCAGGCAGCTAGGCAGAGCATACCCCGGAGTGTGGCACCATCTGAAACCTGAGTCTGGCTGCAAGGAGTTCAGAGCCTCTGGTGTTCCAGGCAAGCCTGGGCGAGTCCCAGGCCCACAGTCCTGGGGCCTTTCTCCTGGTTGGGCAGACCCGTGACCTCTAGGACCCAGTACACAGTCCACTGCACTGAAGAATGGAGCCTGTGTGCACCCTGCTGACTGGTTGGGAGAGCCCAAGCTCTCCAAGGCCCTGTAGCTATGCTGGTCAGTCCCTGATGAGCAGCTCTTGGGTCCTGGGCTGGTCCGGGCTCAGTACCTCTGTGTCCTGTGAGGCTGGCTGGGTGTTCCCCTTGTGCATCATGCTGATTCACGGAACCAGGTACAGGTGTATCCTGTGCTCAGCTAGTGAGGGTGCCCTCCCAGAGCATGCGGGTGGAGCCTCTGCCTTACTGGGTGGGGGCCAAGGTCTTCTGGTCCCAGGCAGCTAGGTGGAGCATACCCAGGAATGTCTTGCCACCCGGACCCTGAGTCTGGCTGCAAGGAGTTCAGAGCCTCTGGTGTGCCAGCCAAGCCTAGGTGAGTCCCAGGCCTACAGTGCTTGGGCCTTGCTCCTGGCTGGGTGGGCCCAAGACCTGTAGGGCCTGGTGCACAGGCCGCTCCACTGAAGAATGGAGCTCACGTGTGCCCTGTGATCTGGTGAGGAGAGCCCATGCTCTCCATGACCCTGTAGCTGTGCTGGTCATTCTCTGATTGGTAGCTCTGGGGTCCTGGGCTGGGCTAGGCTCAGTACCTCTGTGTCCTGCAAGGCTCCCCGGGCATTCCCCTGGTGGGTTGTGCTGAGTTGTGGGACTGGCAAGTTATTTTCTTTAGACATGCATGCATCTTAAATGTAGACCAGTGATTTGTGTCTAAAGGAAGTATAGTCATAGTAAAAATAACCATTTGCAAAATGCAAAATGAATGAAAACCCTGAACAGAGTAGAACGTCAAGGTAGCCTAGAAATGGTGTTTGGAGCCATACACAGTTATAAGAAATTTTTCCACTTAGGACCAATATTTGAAATCCAATTTTTTCTCTTTTCAGTGTAGACATGTTTCAGTTTGAAGCTTCATAAATTGTGGTTGATTTAAAACTGTATAAAACAGGAAATGATATAAAGCTAATGGTCTGGAAACTCTCCCATTATCTTATGAATAGCAAGTGAACAATTCTAAAATTTGGGTGAAGTTCTAGAGTTTAGTGGGTGTTGGAGCCCGTTTAGCATGCACCAGGCCATGGTTTTGATCTGCAGCACTAGAAAAACATAATTTAGTGATGGATGAGATCTTGGGTAGGTATATGTGTGTGTAATATTTAACTGTCCAATTTTTCTAAAGTGGCTATGTATTTTCAACATCCTACACAAAATGAAAGTTCAGGTTGCTAAAAGTGGGTGGCACTTTCTGTCCCCTCAGTGTGATGAGTCTTCAACTGTCTCATCTTTGACAAAGGTACCAGAAACATGCTGGAGGTAAGTTAGCTTCATTAAAAAATTCTACTGGGAAATCTTCCTATGCATATGCAGAAGATTGAATCTAGACCCATAACTCTCAGGATGTACTGCGCTAAAATTAAAATAGATCAGAAATACTTGCAAAAGGAAAGAGAAATAACAAATGGAGAGAGGGAGAAAGGAGTGGAAGTAATAGAGATAAAAAAAAAGATTTAAGATGTATCTGTACATGTATCAACTCCCCGCTTGGAATGTAATCATCATGTACTGCAAACATGTGCCAACAATTTTTTTAGTAAATAAATACATAAATGTGTTCATTTGTGTTGGCGCATGCATGTACACAGATTTTTATTGGAACTGTCCTCATTTTTAAATGTTCACAATTAATTTAATATATAAGCACTTTTCAGGGCACACAAAGCACAATGTCCTGTCGAAAGCAGTTCACCCAACTTCAGGATAAAGTACAGAGACTTGAAATAATGAAAATCCATAAAGTGTGACACATAAAGAAAAAGGGTTCCTAGAAATATTTTAAACTTGAACTGCATGTTTCACAAAATCGGATATGTTTTTTAATCACAGCTTTGCTTAAGGAGATTCTCACATATACAAAAATATTTTATGTCATTTTTACATATATGTACACCAGGTCCAGACTGAAATTGTCTCTTGTCTATCTTGAATAAATTCCAGGTATTTGTCAGATCATCTTTACTATAGGACACTGTGTTTCCCTTGAACAATTGTTTTCTGTAAATGTTGATTTTTCAAAAATTATGCTTAAGATGTACCAGATTACAAAAACAATGAAACAGTACTTTAAATGAAATTAATAGTGTCAGAATATTTTCAACATTTGGCATTGATTCTATAACATGCTTTTAATTCCACTGAACACATCTTCTGCTGTTGTTCACATTGCCCAGATAGGCTGGGTGGTCATCACTTTGTTGTATGTAGGGCCATAGGATGACATATTAGATACTGTCCCTATACTACCAAGGGATGGCATGATTATAACATAACAAAAAACAAGATTAATTTATTACCATCTACCACGAATGAATGGTTAGCTAGATTAAATTCATCATAGGCAGAACTAGAAATTTGCAGGATTCTAGGTAGTTTTATTGTTAATGATGACTCTAAGAAAGAAATGCATATTCTCTCAGAAATCATTTTCCTTATGACCATCCTAGGACTACTGTATCTCCCAAAATATAAATAAACTTGACTTCACCATACTGAAGCACTTGCTAATCAGAGTTAAAGGTGAGGTTTCTTTCTAAAATATACCAAACATGTGACATACTAACTTTTGCTAACAATTAACTTGAGTATAATATACGAAAGTTACTATTAAAACTGTGACTGGAAAAATGGGATTTTCTAGTTAAAGAGCAAAAGGCCAAGTATAAAGTAGTACAATTAGTTTTGATTTTTGACAAAACACTGTTAAGAAGATCTCTTGAATCCAGAAATACTACAAATGAGACTGAACCCAGAGGAATATAAGTACAGGTGAGGCTTTTATTTGGACTTCAATAAAGAGATTCTCAACCCCGACAAAAGTCAAATCAGACCAATAGCTTTCTGAACAAAGGAAAAGGGGTAGCTAGTACAGGAAGTGTTCACAAAAATTTCTCATTCGGTACTCAGTACAAATAAATTCTCTCAAACTTGCAGAGTATTCCACTCCTGAAATGTCAGTATTGGGTCCTCTATGTAAAGATTTCAAAATTGCAGAGAGTTTCTCATCTTGACTGGTCAATGTCTGAGCTCAGTTGTAAGCACCTCAAGGGTCTGCTTTGACTATGGGAATAAAGCAAACTTTTAAGAGACTGACCTTGTTAGTAGTATGTGTTTGTAACACTTTTATTTTTAACACACTTCATGTGGAGCTTTGGTCCTCATTTATATCCTTGCTTGGTACTACTATGAAAGTATAAGATAGACATAATCCCTGCAGGATCCCTTCCCTGCATTTGATCATTCTGTTCTCTTTTAGGTGATCTTCAACTCTCTCTTCCCCTCCCTCAGGTTCACTGTTCCCTTCATATGAAGGGATGCTAAGGATTGAAACAATCTTCCATAACTTCTTCAGATTGTTAGGATGTAGTCTGTACCTGCTGAAGAAAGTAGAAATCTCTAGATGTCTGCTTTAAGGATCCAAGGACAGAACACTAATATATTGAGGTTCTGTATCAGGTGATGGAAAGGGATGGAATCCCTGCAGGGCCATTAATTTTAAATGTATATTTTGTAGCCTAGACAAGACAAATCTGACCAAGTGGTTGAACAAGCCTGAAGCAAATATCAGAAGCAAAATATTGGTGACTAAATATTCTATTAAAGGCATGAGCCAAATAGCGTTAGGTAAAACTGACTTCATGGGACCAAATAGTATTTGTGTTAGCACCTTGGATATAACTATGCCTCCACATTGCCTGCTATATGTGTCATAAATATCTTGTTCTACATGTTTTGAGATATTAACATAGATACAACAAGTTTTATTAATGACTACACAAAATCCTTGTTCTTTCAGGTGATAGCCCAAGGCAAGTCTTCTGTTTAGGACTATATTGGTCAAGAATTCTAAAGAACACTGTCAGAGGTTTCCAAGACTTTCAAGGTAGATTTAGGTTTATGAAGGTTGCCTCATAGTAATTAAATGTACCTTATGCTGTTGCCAGTCCAATGGCAGTTTTAATACCAATCCATATTTGTTCAGTAGCCATGTTTCACATTATATATAGTTACCTCAATTGACTTAGGGTTTAGAGACCTGAAAATACATTTTTGGGAAAGCTCAGTAGTGTAATCCATGAATTAGCATGCCAAAATTATGTTGTCAGGATCATATATGAACATGTGTAAGGAGAGAACACGTATAACGTTCATGTATCCTTTTAACCATGTTTCTAACTGATGGTTCAAGGTGGTAAATGAGTGGAAACAGACTAAGAGACTCCTGAGAGTGTGAAGCCATCTCAAAGGAGGCACCTTCTCTCTGCATCTAGGCTACTGGGACATCAGTGGGTTATATTATGAGAACCAGACTGATGATTAAACAAGGAGATAACCATTAAGATGTTTATTGATCCTATCCTTTGATATAATTTATTGTACTAGCTTCTTTCTGGAACATCGACAACAGGAGTTGTTCTTGTGATATTTAAGGAGGATGGTAACATTGAAAATCAAGAGTGATGTGTTGGTTACAAAGTGAGGGTTAAGTGTATGCAAAAAAAGAGGTGTCAAATGGAAAGTTAACTAAAAGAGGATCACTTTTTTCAGGACTCTAAATCCTGAATAGGGTTAGGGTTAACTTTCCTTTGAAAGGAATGAATTGTAGTTGGGGATGCTTAGTAATTGGGTTGACGTGGTAAATCCAACATTTAAAGAGAATTTTTGCCCTGTGTATAATCTGAGATATATTGGCAATTATATTTGTTTTCTGGCCTCCCTGAGTTGAGGCTAATGTGAATATGAGTAGAATAATAGTTCCTATTCTGGGAGGATTAAATTTAAGAAGCAATGCCAAATTATACTACCTAGTGGGATTGAAATAATTATTACCAACACTTCCAGAAGTGCTGTATTTTCCTTAAATAGGTATTTGAGGGCTCACAGGTACATTTAATTTGATTTTTAAAAATTTTCCTTAATGAGTTAATAAAGAACAGAATTAATTTTGATAAAAAGTACTTAACTGAGACTGCTTAATTGTGGTACCTAAGTACCCTTTATGGGATTCTTGTGTTGTACGTAGCTCGTCCTCTGTGGTGTTTCTTTTTCCATCTTTTAACTGCTATTTGATTCCTGTGCTGTATACAAGACAGTAACTCTGATGGGGAAGGTATGAATAAGTTGTTTGCAAGTTCCTATACTGTCTTCTGAATGTGCCCTAAATTAATGATATGAGCTGATAGATCATTGGTAGCTTCACCCACAAGAGAGTCAGTGGTGAAGGGTCTTGAAGTTAAAAACATTAGATATGTTTTGTACTTGTACCAACTCACCAACATAAATGTAATCATTATGTGATGTGTACATAATTTTTATTGTGTAATAGAAAACTTTAAATGTAAGATTCAAAAAATACCAAAATTATCCTGGAACAAAAACATAGCTATGTTATGTTTTTCTTTGAGGGCCACATGACTCATTGGAGAACAACAGGCAACAGAAAAGCTAGACCTCTAAAGTTCTTGACAAAATTTTTTTATGATTCCCTTGAGAGGTTAGTTTACTCTTTGTGTTTTCCAGAAGATTTTGACCTTCAGGAAGCTTGCAGGTAGAATTTTATGCTTAGGTCACCTGAGAAGTGTTATGTTTTGTTTGCCACACAAAAAGGCACATTGTCACTTTGATAGATCCTGGAGCATCAAAATCTCACAATTATTTTTTTGAGGAGTAGTTTACACACCTCTGTGGCTTTTTCTGTACTGATAGGAAAGCGTTCTATGCATCCTATAAAATAAAAATTAGTACTATTATATATTTAAATCCTCAGTAGGCTATCTCTTGCATAAAATCAATTTGCTGTTCTCCTGGTGAGTTTCTCTGTGATGGCTAGGCTTCACAAAAGTTGAAGGTATAGAATGGTTTTTAGTGTTATTGACAGTGTTCCAGTAGCAGGGCTGCGTGACAGTGTTTGTTGTTACACCTCTTTTCCTGAAAAAATTTTGGAAACAAAACTGAATAAGGAATTCCATCACCCAGGGATTATATCATGAAGGGGTTTGGCTATTCCCCACTGGTGGAGTTTAGGAAAGAATAATTTATCACATTTTTTGCACTATTCTGAATGATACTATGGAAACTATTTTTGTGTCACCCATTCCTATTTCTCCTGTATATACTGAGGATGAATTTTCAGAGAGAAGATATCAGGGCCACTTGGGTTTAGTACAGCTTTAACAATTTGATCATCCAGATTGTTACTCTTGCCAATATAAGGCCTACTTTCATTTTCATTCATAATGTGTATGGAAAGTTTAAGAAGAAGTGACCTCTAATGAGGCAGTTGGATCGCTTCTAAGAATTCCATTTTTCAAGCCTATAATTTACAAGGGGCTCATAAGCCATTATTAGTCCCCTTTCCTTCAAAACTGCTGCATGGGTATAGAGTATCAAAGAAGCATATTGAGAATCAGAATATATTTTAATACTGAATCTCTTTCCTAGCTAGAACACTTAAGTCAGGGACATCAGTCCTATTTTGGGGATTGAGGTATTAGGAGGTAGGACACAGCTTCCATTGTCTTATTCTGGCTCATGATTGCATGTCCACTCTTCTGATTCTTGCTGGACAAAAATATTCCTATCCATGAGTCATTTGGCTTTTGGTCAATTGTGCTGGAATACATATTGTTCATGACTTCTACACAGGAATGAAGGAACAGTGTCTTACCCCCTCTGATAGGAGGCCAGGTAATAATTAGAAGGATGTAGAAGACTTTGACAAGCCTTAATAATGACTTCAGGGGTATTTAACAAGGAAATCTCATATTTGAGGATATGGTTGTCTATTTACCATTGACATCTCTTAATTTCCAATATTTAACTTAGCTGTGTGCCTTCAGGAGAGTTAGTTGTCTTATATCAAGTTTGCTAACCTCTTTTATCAGCAGTCTTGTAGCTGCTTCTGCTCTTAAATACTCTGATCATTCTGCTACTACCAGATCTAGGTAGTTAGAAAGCTAGTATACTGGTTCATATATGAATGTCTTCCAACTTCTGGGTAAGTACCAGATCGAGTTCTGTCTTTATGTCACACGGATGGTGAAAATGTTTTGCAGGTTATTAAGGCCCAAGGCAGGAATGTTTCTAATTTTTTCTTTAAAGTGGGGTAAACCTGGTGGTGGTAGTTCTCATTTCATAATTTTTTTATTTAAGAGAAAAGAGATACTGAAAAGAAAAATAAAAAGCAAAAGAGACAAACAACAACAAATCAAACAATAACATTATATGATTACAAACGAGATGATTGGAATTTGACAGTGGTTTTAATATTGCATATCATTACCTTCAAAGGGGTTGTCTAGATTAACAGATATAGATAAGCAAAATTCATCTAATCATATGAGTAATAACTGTTCTTTTTCAATAACTAATGCATTTAGTAGTATAGTCATTTTAACTATCTTATGCATACCTATATACAACTTATGTCTTTTTCCTTATCACTTCCTTCTTTCCTCCTTTCCCCTTATAATACCTCTTGTTATCTTCAAAGTAACTGCCCATACCATCAGGCATAATATAATCAAACAAAATAGTACAGAATAAAACCAATAAAAAACAAAACAATGGAAACAATACATAGTAAAACAACACTAATTACTATAATGCCTCATATTATCTTCTAAGCAGTTGCCTATATCATCAGTCATAATACTATCAAATAAATCAAAATAGGATAAAATCACTCAAAACAAAACAATGGAAGCAATAGAGGGTTTCAAAACAAGGTGATTGGATATCAATAATGGCTACGATAATGTATTTTGTTATCTTTGAAATAGCTGTCCATGCCATCAAATATAATACAATTAGATAAACCGAAACAGAATAAGACCAAACTAAACAGAACAATGAAAACAATACATGACTCAAATCCCAATGATAGATTAACAATGGCCACTGACTGCCCTTTTTAGACACTTCCTCCCCTTTCATTTTTACAATATGTATTGTGTATTTTGAATCCTACTAACTCCTTTAGTTTTTTTGTACTAGAGAGATAACATGATGTTCACCCATGTGGCTCTGGGTCATTTCATCCATGAACATAATCTTAAGCTGTATCCATTTACCTACAAGAGGCTTGAGGTTATTTTTCTTTATAGCTGAGTAGCTTTCCATTGGATAAAAATGCCATATCTTTCTTGTCCACTATGTAGCTAATGGGCAAGCTACCCCCACTTCTTTCTGCTTCCCTGTCACATAGAGCAGTGTTCTCTCTCCTTTGACTTTCAGTCTATGAACCCCCTTTCGAATTTAATGTGTTTCTTGTATAAAGTGCATTGATGGATCCTGATCCACTCTACCTGTGTTTCTTTTTATTGGTGAGTTGAGGCCATCTACATCAATAGTTAAGGCTTACGTGCACTGCCTCATCTCTGCCATGCTATTTTCTTGTCGTTGGCTGCCTACTTTTCCTCTCTATACAGTTGTCTGCTCCGCTCGGTGATTCGCTCTGCCACTGTTTCTGGAGCTGTGGTCTTTTTTATCTCTCTCTAGAATGTTCTTCGGTATTCTTTGTAGGATTGGCTTGGTGGTCATAAATTCCTTCAGCTGTCCTTTGTCATGGAAGTATCTTGTTTCTCCATTAATTTTGAAAGATAGTTTTGCAGGGTGCATCAATCTGGGTTGGAAGTTGTTTTCTTTCATGACTTGAGATACTTCATTCCAAGCTCTTCTTGACCTGATGGCTTGTGTTGAGAAGTCTGTTGTGATTCTGATGCGTTTTCCTTTGTAGGTGATCTGTTTCTTTTCTCTAACAGCTTTTCATATTCTGTTCTTATGTTGAATTTCTGGGATCTTGATTATTATATGTCTGGGTGTACATTTGTTTTGGTTGTGGCTAGCTGGAGTTCTATATGCTTCACTTATCTGAATGTCACTTCCTTTTCCCATGCTTGGCAAGTTTTCTGAAATTTTTCCTGTAAATAGACTCTTAATGTCATTTGTATTGACCCCTGCTTTTTCACTCACACCTTTTATTCTTAAGTTATGATACTTTGGGTTGTCTTGCAGCTGTTGAATTTTTACTTCCAGGTTCCTTGTTATTTTTAAGAGATCTTTCCTTTCATGATCACAAGCTGTGAATCTGTCTTCAAGGTATGAAAGTCTATCTTCAGTGTCTTTCAAGTGGTTTTGCTAACTTTCATTGGTTTTTGATTTCCTGGTTATCTCTTTGAATCTGTTTCATGTATTCTAAATCTTTTTTTGTATTGTTCATTCAAGGTTTCCCTCATTTTCCTATGCTCCATTTTTCATCTATGTCTCCTTTAGAGATGCCTAGCAATTCTTTTATTATGTTTTTCATTTCTTCTTTTAGTTGAGTTAGTATTTCTGTTCTAATTTCTTTTATAGCCTCATGAAGTTGTTTCTTTACTTCAGTTGCCATCACCTCAGAAACTTCAGTTGTGGGACTCCTGATCTCTTCTGCATTTGCATCTCCTGGATTTGCTCTGCTTGGATTGGAGGCCAGAGACTGCTTTTTGCTTCTTTGTCTTGACATATTTCTGGGTTCTTCTGGTCAAATGGGTACTGGGGACCTGGAAACTCCTCGCATTGGCTGCAATTTCTCTGAAATGAGACTGTTTGGTTCTTCTAGCCAGTGTTGATTATGGATTTCTGATGGTTGCCACTGGGTGCACTGTTGCAGCACTGTCTGCTGCCTTTCCCCAGCCCACCTTGACTCCCTGATGGTTGGTGGGGTGCACGCAGGGGTGGGGTCACCACCTGCAAACCTGGGCAGGTCACCAACGGGATCCTCCACTACCACTCCTGGAGCATGCATGTGGCTGCTGCCTCCAGACCAAATCGGCCATCTGCGGGGACCCTCTGAGATGGCCCCCAGAATGTACACAGGGGCAGGACTCAGTCGTAGCAATTTTCACGGGTCTGTGCCCATCTAGGAACTGCTGGAGGAAGCCAGAAGCAGCCCCATCCCCGGGCCCATCCAGCCCAACTCCAAAATGGTTCCCAGCCATTCTCTCTCTCCCACAGGAGGTCGGAGTCCCCTGCACTCACCATCAACCAGTTCAATCCTCCAGGTCTGCTCCCCCTGTCCACTGTCACTCTCCTCTACTGTTGCTTCTCTCGGTCACTGCTGCCTCCAGGGTCACTGCTGCCGCCATGGCACCTTGATCATGTGTCCCCAGGTTCCAGCAGCTCATCTCACACAGTGGGTCTGGCTTTGGGCAAAGGTGCCACCAGCTATCGCCTTCTTCTTCATTTAAGTTTTTCTTTTTACTCTTTCTGTGGGCTTCAACTCTTACTTCAGATTTTTCCTGGGTGCAGGGGACCCACTTCCTTCCTTCTTGTCTTCCCCATGTTGCTATATTCCAGCATCTGGATGTTATCTCTCAGGGTGGCTGTTTATTCTGCTGCTTACTGTTCTGCCATCTTCCTGGGAGCCTGGTAGTTCTCATTTCAAATTAAGTGTTCTTTGTCTTCATCATTTAGGTCTTCTTGGAGAGTTTTAGATATGAATCCATAAACCAAAACCCAAATCCAGCACAATCCATTCACTGCATAGAAGGCCACTAATTGCTTTCCTTAGTGAAAGTCGAACAGCCAGGATTGTCATACTGATATGGAGCCAGAGCCATTCCACAGGTAGAAGGACATAACTCAAGAAAGTAAACTGTTTACTAAGAATTGAATCTTTTGAGGCAATATCAAATAGCCCCTTCCTCATAGATAGTTGAGCAACTGGGTGGCATTTTGGTATAATTTCTCTTTAATAGGGCTACAGGTCAGCAAATCATCTGTTTACTGAAAAATGGTGTTTTGAACTATTTGAATGCTGAAAGTTCTTTATTTAAATCACTTGTGGTGAACTCATGGTACACTGCTGCAGCAGACACATAGAGCTCTCTGCATGCAAGCCAAGTGGTCCCAGCATCCCTCAGCAGCCAAGGATCAGATAACACCTCACACAGGACCCATATGCATGCTTGAAAAGGAATACCAGTACCAGGCAATGACATCATGAGCCATAACTCATTAGACACAACTTGTCTGAGCTTTCACATCGCCAGTCAGTGCCCTGCCAGAGATTATATATATTTAAATATATTTATATATATATATATATATTTGGATTGGCTGTGTTTTAATACATTCATTTTTATTAAACCAGGATTTTAGTTTTGAGTTTTCTTATGAAAAATGAAAATTTAGTATCTAAGATTTAGCAAAGAGATATTCAAATTAAGAGACCAAGATTCTTTAATTGTGCTGTTCCCTTGGCATGTTTGAATCTGTTATGTCATACTTAGTTGCTTGTGAAAAATTTATGAAAACAAGAGCAAGGAAGTGTACTTGCTTGGACTGGGAATGTTTTTAGTAGAAGTCCCAATAAAGAAGGAAATGCACTCAGATGCTTTTTTCAGAGTAGGCAAAAACCTGCTGGTCAGTGGATCATTGTTCTCTTGGCCAAGTGGTCAGCAAATTCAAGAGCAGTTTCAACTGAGAGATACTGCCATAGATTGTTGAATCAGGGAATATTCAATTATTTAGTGTAAACAAATAGTTTTACCTACTTTTGAAATAGGGATAGATGTATATTTGGTGCTTCATTTTTAAAAAGAAATTTGTGTTATTGTAGAGTCCAAATCTTGAACACCAAAGAATGACTACTGCAAAATAAGCAAAACTGAAAACAGACAGTGAAAGATCATTCCAAGAATCTGGGACAGTCATTTGGAGTGATTGAATATAGTGGGAAAGCATTTTGATTCTGTTTAATAAAAATATTGTGTGTCACACTTAAAGTGTCAGACAACACTTTGATACCAACCACCAAAGTGTTGCTGAACTTTGGGAAATTGAAAGGAAAGGGTTTCTTGCAGTAAAGTTGACCAAATATCATTCTCTGTATCTTCATTTTTGCAACTATCTTCCAAGAACAAATGATTTGACAGCTGCTACCTTTTAAATTTAATTGTGCATAGCAAAACATGGTAAACTCCACTCTGATTGGAATTTTATCAAAATGGCCATGTTGTCTGGAAGTAATTCTCTTTTTCATGATTTCTCAAACAAGGATAAAATTATACAGTGCATCACGGAGATGCCACTTAAGAATAATACTGTTAAATCAAGCCTTGTACATGAAAAGTGATGTTAGTCTGCAGCTCACCACTAATTTACAAAAGGCACAGATATAAATAGTCCTGCAAGACTAGCAGTAATTTTGCATTATGCTGTTTGTGACATCATGAGAGAAGAGCTGGTGAAACAGGTGTCTTTGCCAGGAAGAACATAAGGGATAAATATCTACAATGCTGCAATGAAGGCTTTTTTGTCATAAGACGTAGGCCATAAAAGGTTGTTTCAATTTCTAGTGATGGGAGACCTTGCATTGTGGGGACAACGTCTGCTTTCATGCAGTTCTTTGTTAAAGAAGTAAAACATTCAGCCATTCAATTTCATTGTGCTATGCATCAAGCAGCTCTTTTTGCTAGGGAAAGCAGCAACAGATTAGACATCAACATCAAAGACGTCAAAAAATTGTGGGTTTTGCTCTTAATCTTTGACAGTTTCAAACACTTCTTCATGAGATTCAAGCACAGTGTACTGATTTACTTATGTACAATAATGTTCAGTGGCTGAGCAGAGCATAAGCCCTGGAGAAATGTGTAGCCTGTTGGGAAGAATTCAGGCTTTTTTATGAATAATAAAGGGTAGGAATATCCACAGCTGGCTAATAGCCCAGCTTAACAACCTCAAGTTTTCTTACACATTTTGCACTGCATTTCAACATACTGAACAAAAGACTACAAGGTGTAAGGAAAGCAGTAGAAAGGATGTTTTGTGATATCAAAACATTTGAGACAGAAGTGCAGATTTTTGAAAGAGACCTTGAAAGTGGGGAGCTGAAATATTTTCCAAATCTAAAAGTGCATTTGGAAAATTCTACATTTGCAGACAATCCTGCAAGCCATCAGGAAATTTTCAAGGAATCTTCTAGGATTGTAACATCCAAAAAGGAGAATGTTAGCAGCAGATTTTTACAGTTCTGTAAGATGGAGACAACCTTGTATTTTCTTACTTTTCCAGATTAAGCCAAATTTGAATTAACAGTTCTTTCCTGTTTACACTATTTAGATTTTGGAAATCTGGAATTGGAGCTACTGGAATTTCAAGAAAGCTCTATCTGAAAAAAAAAGTCCATGACCTGTGTGCAAAATTTGAGAAGATATAGAAGATTGAGTATAAAGAGATGACAAAAGTCAGCACTGTTGGTGGTTCTGAAAATGAAATCCTTAAAGTGTGGGATTCTTTGCCAAATAATTTCAAGTTAATAAAAAAACTTGGGATAACTTTTCTCTGCTTGGATCACCTTATGGTTGAAAACAGCTGCTTTCAGCTTTGAATTATATCAAATCTCATATAAGAAACAAACTAACAGATGACCTAAGTGCTTTATGTGTTGCTCTCCAAATAACAAAGAATGAGTCAAGATTTGGCAATTATCAACATGGATACAACAGCAATTGTCACGCTATAATTAATTATGTAAAAGCACACCAAATTCAAATTTTACCTCAATAAAAAGTTATTTATAGGGCCAGTGATTTAGCTCAGTGGCATAAGTACCTGCCTGGCAGGTGTGAGGTTGTGAGTTTGAACCCTGGTACAAAAAAAAAGCTATTTGTATCATCAAAATCTCTGTTATTGTGTTTTTCTTTTAAGAAAACAGATGTTCATGTATTAATTGGTTTGCTAAACTAGAACCTCAGTATTGAGGTTTAATTGCAGTGTTGATATTTTGCAATGAATAAGTTGATTTTAAGCTTTGGGTTATAATTTGGGTACTCATTCCCTAAAAGTTTCACCATCACTGATATAGAGAATACAAAAATGTGGAATCTCTCTTTAAATCTCTGATACAAGTCTGTCCATGTAAGTTATGAAGTAAAGCAAGTCTCAGCATCTACCCATTCGAAGGCAAAAATAGTACTATGAGTCAAGCAGTGGGATGTGCAGAAAAAATAAAAGCATTCACCTATTCAAGATTGTAAACCACTCAGTTCCTTCCAGAATCTGAGATAGTATGTAACATTTATTCAGAACTATAGGATGGATGGGGACTGCTGCCTTGTTATTGCTCTTTTAGTCTTACGCAATTCTGTATCTCTCACTGGGTTTCTTGACAAGTAAAATAGGAATATTCCAGTGTACTGAGATTGTTTTAGTAGTCTGCACTACAGGAATTTGAAAATAAGGGGTTGAATTTCCCTCTGGGTTTCAGGTTTAGGTAGCACTGTTTCCTCCCATGAATAAACAATAGTGCTTTAGGGTTATATAAAATGGCTCAGCCTTCAGGGATTTCCCAAGTGTACTTCATTACTCCGTACCACTGTGTATACCTAAGAGACTATAAGAAGGCTGTAAAGAAATATCTTTCATCCAGGCTGTAAGCAAGAATACAAAGTTAAAAGCATTGAGATATCTTTGTCTGAAAATTCCTTTGAAGTTGCTCTGATTAGATAGTTGCTTCAAGATAAAAAAGAAGATCCCTTACTAATAAAGGCCATAGACTATCCTTAGAAACTAATGGGAAAGGACATAAGGCCCAAGGGGGAATACATTTTCAGACTTTGGCTTGCCATCAACCTTAGTCACTGTATATGACTGAGAGGATAATGGCCCAGAGAAATGTGTCAGAACAGGATAAATAGACCTCAGTTTTGAGTTGGAGAGAAACATTCTTACTGGTTACTTCCAAAATTGTCCAAGATTCCATGGTAGTAATGACAAGCTTTTCCTTATGGCCAGAGGGAAACTGAACCCCTTCAGATATCCTGAGCCACTAGAATTTTAGGTGAATGTAGATCCCTCTGGAACTGAGAGCAATCATTTTTTTTAGTGCCTCATTTCTTTTGCAGAGAGGACAGATGGTTTTTTGGCTTCTTTCCTGTGAAAGGACACATTTTCCAATGTCACTTAGACTTGCACTGATGGCATTGTCCCAGTTCATGGGTTGGGGAGGTGGCGACTCTAGCTATAGATTCATTGATTGTCCTTGTGCTACTACCTTTCCATGGGCTATTACCTTCTGGGGGTGGTATAGAGCTCAAAGCGTCAGTCAACATTTGAAACTTTTGTTTATTTCTGTGGGATTTTTCTCTATCTTATTTCCTGGCACTATTGTTAAAGTCACCAAAAGTCATATACTTGTTTGGTTCGGTTTGGTTTGGTTTGATTTGGTTTAGCTTGGTTTTGAGAAAGGGCCTCCCTAACTAGTCCAAGCTGGGCTTGACTTCATTATATAGCTCAAGCTGAGTTCACACTCGAAATTATTCTCTTGCCTCATCCTCCTGAGTGCTGGGATTACAGAAACGTACCACCAGACCAAGATTCAAAATGCCATATATATCAATTGATTTATAGGTGTTTGAAGTCCCATGGTGTCCCTTTGAAGTTCCAACCTAATATTCAAAATTATTTGAATTATAAAATGCATGCCAAATACAGATCATCAACACATACATCAAAAACCTTTACTCACATAGATTTGATAACACAGAAGAAATGGACAGACTCCTAGAAACCTATGAATTACCAAAGCTGAGTCAAGAAGATGTAAAGCTGCTCAATAACCCAATTTCAGCTAATGAAATTGAAAATGCAATTAGGACCCTACCAACAAAGAAAAGCCTGGGACCTGATGGATTCACTGCTGAATTCTACAAGAAATTGAGGGAAGACTTAATGCTAACACTCAAACTCTTCAATGAAATCGAAAGGGAAGCAAGTCTCCCTAACTCATTCCTGGAAACAAGTACTACCCTAATACCAAAACCAGAGAAAGACGCAACCAAAAAAGAAAACTACAGGCCAATCTCTCTAATGAACATAGACACAAAACTCCTCAATAAAATACTGACAAATAGAATACAGAAAGTTATCAGAAAGATTATACACCATGATCAAGTGGGATTCATCCCACGAATGCAGGGATGGTTCAACATATGCAAATCAATAAATGTAATACACCATATCAACAGGGCCAAGGACAAGAACGACATGATTATCTCAATAGATGCAGAAAAAGCTTTTGACAAAATCCAACACCCATTCATGATAAATACCCTAGAGAAAACCAGAATAGATGGTCTCTACCTCAACCTGATAAAAGCCATATATCATAAACCAACAGCAAACGTCTTACTAAATGGACAAACACTGAAAACTTTCAACCTAAAATCAGGAAGAAGACAATGATGTCCATTATCACTGCTCCTATTCAATATAGTTCTGGAAATATTAGCCAGAGCAATTAGACAAGAGAAAGAAATAAAGAGAATAAGGATTGGAAAAGAAGAAGTGAAATTATCATTATTTGCAGATGATATGATACTCTACATAGAAGACCCCCAAAAATCCATTAGAAGACTTCAAGAAGTAATAACAAAATTCAGTAATGTAGCAGGATACAAGGTCAACACTCAAAAATCAATAGCATTCCTGTACACAAACAAAGTCACTGACAGAGAAATAAGGGAAACCACACCCTTCACTATAACATCCAAAAAAATGAAATACTTAGGAATCAATCTAACAAAGGAAGTAAAAGATCTATACAGTGAAAATTACATTACTCTAAAGAAGGAAATTGAAGAAGATTTCAGAAAATGGAAAGATATTCCCTGTTCATGGATAGGAGGAACAAACATCGTGAAAATGGCCATTCTCCCAAAATTATTATATAGATTTAATGCAATCCCAATCAAAATGCCACTTGCCTACCCCACAGAGCTAGAGAAAGCATTCCTAAAATTCATCTGGAACCAGAAAAGACCTGGAATAGCAAAGGCAATTCTAGGCAACAAAGGTAAGGCAGGAGGCATCACAATCCCTGACTTGAAACTATACTACAAAGCTACTGTGATAAAATCAGCATGGTACTGGAATCAAAACAGACCTGAAGATCAATGGAATAGATTAGAAGATACAGCCACAACTACAAACACATTTAGCCACCTCATCTTTGACAAAGGGGCCAAACATGTACATTGGAAGAAAGATAGCCTCTTTAACAAATGATGCTGGAAAAACTGGCTTTGTATATGCCTTAAACTAAAACTAGATCCATGTCTATCACCATGCACTAAAATAAAGTCAAAATGGATGAAAGATTTGAATTTTAAAACAAAGACAGTAAACTTAGTAGAAGACAGAGTAGGTAAAAATCTTGATGATATAGGAATAGGCAGAGAGTTCATGAACAAAAATCAAATTGCATGGGAAACACTTCCCAGAATCAACAATTGGGATCTCATCTTACTAAAAAGTTTTTGCATGTCAAAGGAAATCTCCAACAGAGTAAAAAGAAAACTCGCGAACTGGGAAGATATCTTAGCCAATTGTCCATCAGACAAAGGACTTCTATCTAAAATATATGAAGAATTAAAAGAAATCAGGCCCCTAAAATTCAAGGACCCAATCCAAAAATGGGCCTCTGAGAAGAATACACACTTGTCAGAGAAAGAAATACAAATGGCAAATAAATATATGAAAAAATGTTCAGCATCAATGGTCTTTTGGGAAATGCAAATTAAAACAACACTGAGATTCCATCTCACCCCAGAAAGAATGGCCAAGTTTAAAAAATCAAGCAACATCAAATGCTGGAGGGGCTGTTGGGAAAAAGGAACTCTTCTCCACTGCTGGTGGGAGTGTAGACTGGTGCAACCACTGTGGAAATCAGTGTGGAGATTCCTCAAGAAGCTAGGATTAGAGATCCCATTCAACCCAGTTATCCCTCTTCTGGGCATTTTCCCCAAAGAATTGAAAACATCATACCACAGTGATATCTGTTCACCCATGTTTATAGCAACCCAATGTATAATAGGCAGATCTTGGAAACAACCCAAGTGCCCATCAATCAAAGAATGGATAAAAATGTTGTGCTATTTTTATACAATGGAGTACTACTCAGCTATTAAGAAAGATAGCATTGAGACTTTTATAAGTGAATGGACACGACTTGAGACCATACTCATAAGTGACATAAATCAAACCCACATGTGTAAATACCATATTGTCTCCCTAGTGTAAGAAACTAAAAAAGTATATATGATTCAAAATCTATAATAAATACTATGGAAGGGTAAAAACAGCTTGAAGAGCAAAAGTAACTGGGAAGGGAAAAGGGGGAAAGAGGGAAGGGAAAAGGAAAAGATATAAATCTGTATATATGTGTATGTAAGATAACTAAAACGAACACACTGCTGAATGCATTGGTTATTGAGAAAGAACAGTTAATACTGATATGATTAGATCGATTTTGCATGTCTATATCTGTTAATGTAAACAACCATTGTAAAGATAACGATATGCCATATTGCAACCATTGTCAAGTTTCTATCATCCTGTTTTGTAAACCTGTAATGTTACTGTTGTGCATTTACTCTAGTCATTTGTCTGTTTTGTTTTTTGTCTTTGTTATTTATGTCTTTTTTCTTTTCTTCTGCTTAAATAAAAATAAAATAAAATAAAATGCATGCCGAGGGAGTCCATTCTTCCAACAACTCAGGGTAAATTTAAAATACATTTTAAGGACTTCAACCAGTTGTCTCTGGAGGAGGACTCGATTTTTATCTTATTTTTGAAGATATTATCATAATTAACAGACTTGATTTCACATTTTAAAATCCCTTTTATGAAGTAAATTATCACATTGTCCCTCCTCTCTTGATCTTAGTTGCCCATCTGGTAGTTCCAGTTAGGTTCATGATCTGGGGTTGAGTCTCACTCACCTTGATGGCTATTGTAGCCCAGAGTACACACTGCCATGGCATCCATGTTCTGCTGAGTTTCCCCCATGATGTATTTCTTTACATGTACTCTACAAAAGTGAACAATAAGATATGCAAATTTCCCCAAGTTAAATTGAAGGAGACAATTAATTTTTCAAATTTCTCATTAAATTTGTCTGTGTACTCTGAGAGTCTTCCAAATTTTTCCCTGCACATAGCTATCTCCGTCAGAGAGAAGGTTACATGTACCCTGACGATTACCCCAAACCAATCTTTCATCTCTTGCAATTGGTACAGGTTTCCTTCTTGCATCTGATAAGCATCCTGTTCTAGTTGGTAATAATAGAGTTTGGGTTTTCTGGATTTTCTAGCAGGGAGTGATATAAGTTGAGGCTATTCTGATAAGGAGCTAGTATGCCCATGTCTCCAAATTGGAAACAGTTGACAAGATTCCAGAGGTTTTCCCTCAGAGCTCAAAGGCTGAGACAGATCTTGTGTGGTGTTGATGGGAAAGGACCAGCTAAGATTTCCTTCAGCTTCATGAGTAATCTGAGTTCAGTCATACCCAGCAGTGACTTTGGTCATACCCAGCTTTGAGTCATGCTAGAGGACCATGAACATTTGAACATATGGGACCTCTCTCCATCTCTGCAAACTTTTACAAGGCAGATATGGTGCAATATATTCATTAGTATAATGAGGCATTAAGGGGACACGTTTCCTGGGCTTCTAGTTTGTATTCTTGCCAGGCCATATTACAGAAAACAATAAGTTATTTTTCTAGTATTCCATCCAATTTAAAATTACCAGAATTATTTATAATGCATCCTACTAGGTATTCCATTGGAATGCTGCCTATCCCTGTAGTTGTTAGTTCAGATTATAGGAAAAGACCACTTAAATTGCCAATTTTCCCTGTTCCCCAAATAATGGAGCAATGAATGGTTTGCCTACAACTGGAAACTAGAATGAGACTTTTAGTCTGGACTTGTTTAGATGTTTAGGACTAAAAACAGTTAGCCCAAACTGTGAAGCAACTTTCCATCCATATACTGTGTTCAAAAAATGTGTTTTCATAAGCAAAATATCCTAAAAGAAGTGAAGACAGAGTTATCCCAATGGTGGTCCTCTAAGCAGATACAGCTGTGGGGACTCCTGAATCAAAATTTGTACTTTTTTATGAACCAAGTAAGGGGTTTAGGGCTTGGGCAAAATATCAGAGGAAGAAGTGTCCTGAACACCAGGCACCATCTACTTCTTGAACACAAAGACACATTCAACTCCCTACGCATGACAATCAAATCGTGACAGTTCACTGAAGGAACCAGGCATAGGAATAGAGTCTATGTGACCTAAAATCTCTATTGAAATATATAATACAAAGGTAAAATGCTTTTGACAACTATTCTTCCATTGTTTGCCCTGACAAAGTCTATGCAGGAGCCCAAGGGTGTAAAATCAGAATTGTCCAGGGAAATGGTATGTCCAGGCAGGCCAAGCTTGGCCAGAAGAAGGCAGCAGTACAGCACAAATGAGTTTTCATTTACGGAGAACACAATGTGGTTATCTAGATAAGAGAAAGAAGATAAAATTGCAAAGGAGGAGGGTTGAATGCTGCTGATTTAATGCATATTGAGAATTCAAAAGAAGTCTGAATAGAGCCAAAGCTAGTAACTAGGAAAAACAGAATAAAGGAAGGGACACCAATACTGACAAGGAGGAGAATAAAGGCAGTAACAGAACCCAAGGCTAAATAAAGGCCCAGGATATTGACTGCCTTTATAACACATAAACATATATTGTGAAAAGAAACAAGTTGTCAATTAGAAAAAGAGCAGAGAAAGGCTGAGTGGCAGGAAAAGAGTGCCTGACTATTTGCATTTTTACCTCTACTGCTACATATTAGCCCCAAGAGCTGCCACTACAGTAACCAGGCGCAACCAGTTGAACATGATGAGACTTCCTCACTGAACCAGTTGCATCCTTGATTCAGGGTGCCAAAGCTCTCAGCCTGCATTGAGCTTCTTAAGATGGCCACATTTGTGAGGGAGAGAAAAAGGAAGAAGACAGAACATTAACTAGAAAGTGACTCAGAAGTAACTGCTAGAAAACTCTTTAATCTCAGGCAAGAGCCTGGCTATGGAGTTCTAGGTCTTATAGGTTCCCATGTCAATCAAATTCCCACAAAATTCACCAAAAATAGTGCCACAATCTAATTCTTTTGTCCAGAAATAGAGAAAATAAGACTGGACCCAGAAGAACACAGACATCAGCTAGACTTTTATTGGACTTCTGTTGCAAGCAAGAAGGGAGTTAAAGCTCTGACAAAAGGCAAGAAATGTCACTGGCTCTCAGAAAACACGGAGAACAAGAGAGGTAATATAGGCAAAGTTCCCACCGGAAGATCCCATCCATGTCCTCTACATAAATAAAAGATTGAAACTTGCAGAGGGTGTTAGTTCCCAACTAATCATTGTCTGAACTCAGCTGTACACAGTTTATTAATCAGCTTTGTCTACAGGGTTAAAGCCAGTTTTCAGGAGGGTGACTCTAAATTCCAGAGTACAACATTAAAGAGATATTATGCAACTGTATGTAAGAGTAGTGGGAATCGTTAAGCAGCAATTTCATTTGAATAGTAAGGTAAAGTAATCCACAAGTGAATATATTTATGCCAATATGATGAAATTAAGCATAAGTAGAATACCATGAACATTGAAGTAAAACTGGAAATAGCATAAAAAGAAGAAAAGAAATCTTACCATTTTTATATCCAAACAAATATAATCCAATACATACATGTTCACAAAAAAATTAACTTGTCTTCACCTAAGATGATTTGGAGGAATCATTTCTATATAATTTCTTTCATAATATATTCCATATTTCTTCAAAAATAAGGAAACTAATTGCAATAACTAACAGCTTTATCTGAAAGAGTGATAGATAAAATAAAACTTTTTTGTATGTGGTACAGGAATTTAATCACATTGAGCTTCATCCCATGTCTCTCTCTCTCTCTCTCTATATATATATATTTATATATAATTTATATATAAATATATATTTATATATAATATATTTACATAATTATATAAATATATATAATTTTAAACAAGTTAAAATACAACAAAACAATAAAAACAAAACAAAACAATAAAAATGATATAGGACTACAAAACAAGATGATAGGAAATTAACAGTGGTCCTGACATTACATATTGTTATCTTGAAAATAGTTGCTCAGATTAGAAGATACAGGCATGCAAAATAGATCAACAATAAAAGCACTCACAGTTTGTTTCCATGAATTAATGCAATTAGTAGTCAATTATCTTACCTATCATATATATATTTTTCCTTCCTTCTTTTCTCTTTTTCCCCATCCCAGTTCTTATCTTTTGAGTACTTTCTTTTCCTTGCACAATATATATTGTACCTTTTGGATCCTATTTACTCTTTTAGGTTCTTACACAAAGGAGAAATACAAAGTTTACATATGTGAGTTAGATTTATTTCACTTATGAGTATGGTTTCTAGTTGCAACCATTTACCTATAAAAGCTTCTAGCTTATCCTTTTTATAGCTGTATAGTACTCCATTGCATAAAAATACCACATGTTTTTTATCCATTCCTCAGTTGATGGGCATTTGGGTTGTTTCAAAGATTTAGCTATCACAAATTGTGCTGCTATAAGCATAGGTGCACATACATTGCTGTGGTAGGATGATTTTAATTCTGGGAAAATACCCAGAAAAGGAATAGCAGAGATGAATGGGACCTCTAATCCTAGTTTTTTGAAGAATCTACACACTGATTTCCACAGTGATTGCACCAGTCTGCACTCTTACCAACAATGGAGAAGTGTTTGTTTTTACTCATAGCCCTACCAACATTTGCTATTGGTTGATTTATTGATGCTAGCCATTCTTTCTGGTGTGAGGTGGAATCTCAATTTTATTTTAATTTGCATTTCTTGAATGACCAATGGTGTTAAGTATTTTTTCACATATTTGTTTGTCACTTGTATATTTTCATCTGAGAAATGAGTGCTCTTCTCAGATGCCCATTTTTTGATTGGGTCTTTGAATTTTGGGGGACAGATAATTTTTAATTCTTTATATCTTCTAGATAGAAGTCATTTCTCTGAGGGACAGTTAGCCAAGATTTTTCCCAATCTGTGGGTTTTCTTTTCACTCTGTTGGTGATTTTCTTTTTATATGCAAAAACTTTTTAATAAGATGAGATCTCAGTTGTGGGTTCTTTGAAGTATTTCCTGTGCAGTTATTGTTGCCTACCCCTGTGTCGTCAAGATTTCTACCTACATTTTTTTCAGCACATTTAGTGTTTCTGTTTTAATATTTAGATCTTTGATCTATTTTGACTTTAGTTTTGTGCATGGTGATAGGCACTGGTCTAGTTTTAATCCTTGGAACGTGGAAAGCCAGTTTTTCCAACACCATTCATTAAAGAAGCTATCTTTCTTCCAGTGAATGTTTGGCTGCTTTGTCAATGATTAGGTGATTGAGTGTGTTTGTAGTTGTCTCTGCATCTTCTATTTTGTTCCATTTATCCTTCAGTCTGTTTTTTTTGCCAATACCATACTGATTTTATGACACTAGCTTTGTAGGATAATTTCAAGTGAGGTATTGTGATGCCTCCCACGTTGCCTTGTTGCCCAGGATTGCCTTTTCTATTCTAGGTCTATTCTGGTTCCAGATAAATTTTAGGAATGCTTTTCTACATCTGTGAGTTATGCTAATGGTATTTTGATTGGGGTGGCATTTTGGAAGCATGGCCATTTTCACAATGTATAACAATTTTGGGAGTATTGCCATTTTCACAATGTTTGTTCTTCCTACCCATAAACAAGGAGTATGTTTCCATTTTCTGAAATCTTCTTTAATTTCTTTTTTTCAGTGCACTCTAATTTTCAATGTATAAATCTTTTACTTCCTGACAAAGATAGCAGATTCCCACAAAAGGAATTGAACTCGGGCTTCTTGGGTGAAAACCAGGAATCCTAACTGGTAGACCATGTGGGGACTGATTTTTACTTTCTTTGTTAGCTTGATTCCTAAATATTTCATTTTTTTAGATGCTACTCAGAAGGGTGCTGTTTTTCTAATTTTTCTTTCAGTAAATTTGTTTTTTCTTTTGCTTTTTTGGTACTGGGAATCAAACTCATGACCTCGTAACTGGCAGGCAGGTGCTGTGCCTCTGAGCTATATCCCTGGCCCAGTAAGTTTGTTTTTTGTGCACAGGAGTGATATTGATGTTTGAGTGTTGACTTTGTACACTGCTAACTACTGAATTTGGTTATTAAATCTAGAGGTCTTTCAGTGGTGTTTTGTAGGTCTTCTATGTAGAGTACCATGTCATCTGAAAATTATGATGCTTTAACTTCTTCCTTTCACATTCTTATTCCATTTATGTTTATCTCCTGTCTATTTATTCTGGCTAATGTTTCAGAACGATATTGAATAGGAGTGGTGGTAGTAGGCATCCTTGTTTTCTACCTAATTTTATGTTTAAAGCTTTCAGTTTTTGTCCATTTGGTAAGATATTCACTGTTGGTTTGTCGTAGATGACTTTTATCTGATTGTGGTAAAAGACCATCTATTCCAATTTTCTTTAGGGTTTTTTTTTTCCTGAATGAGTGCTGAATTTTATAAAAAGCTTTTTCTGCATATATTGAGATGATCATGTGATTTTTGTCTTTGGCTCTATTGATATGGTGTGTTGCATTTATTGATTTGTGTATGTTGAGCCATCCCTACATTCCTGGGATGAATTCCACTTGGTCATGGTGTATAATATGCTTGATGATTTGTTACATTGTTGCTAGCATTCTATTGAGGATTTTTGTACCTATGTTTGCTAGATAGATTGACTTGTAGTTCTCTTTTATAACTGGGTCATTTTCTAGTTTTGCTCTCAGGGTAATATTTGTCTCTTGGAATAAATTAGGAACAATTGTTTAAAATACTCTAAATATCCTGTAAAATTCAACTGTGAATCCACCTAGACCTGGGAGTTTCTTTCTTGATAAGCTTTTAATTTTGTTTTCAATTTCATTAACTGAGATTGAGATATTCAGCAGTTTATGTCTTCTTGATACTGCTTTCATAATTCATGTTTCTAGTTATCTGCCCATTTCTTGTGTGTTTTCGATCCTATGAGAGTGAAGTTTTTCAAAGTGGGTGTTGATATTCTGTATTTTCACAGGATCTGTAGTGATTTCACCCTTTTCATTCATTTTTGCATGAATTTGAGTTTTTTCTTTCCTTTTTTGATAAGGTTGTCTAGAAGTTTATCAATTTGATTTATTCTTTCAGAGAACCAGCTCTTTGTTTTCTTTTATTTAAGCAGAAAAAAAGAAAAAAAGAGACATATATAACAAAGACAAAAAAACAAAACAGACAAACAAACGACTAGAGTAAATGCACAACAGTAACATTACAGGTTTACAAAACAGGATAATAGAAACTTGACAATGGTTGCAATATTGTATATCATTATCTTTAAAACGGTTGTTTACATTAACAGATAATTCATGTTTCTAGTTATCTGCCCATTTCTTGTGTGTTTTCAATCCCATTATCACCACTCCTAGTCAATATAGTTCTGGAAATACTAGCCAGAGCAATTAGAGAACCAGCTCTTTGATTAATTAATTCTTTGTATTGTTTTCTTAGTCTCAAATGTGTTAATTTATGCTTTAATTTTTACATTTTCTTCTATTCTTTGAGCTTTGAATTTGACTTGTTCAAGTCCAAAATTTGAAGCACAGTATTGGGTTGTTTGGTTGTGCTTGTTCTGTTTTCCTTATGTGAGAATTCACTGCTATAGATTTCCCTCTGAGGGTTGCTTTCATTGTGTCCCCCAGGTTCTGGTAAGTTGTATTTTCACTTTCTTTTGAGTGTACATATTGTTTAATTTCTTCTTTAATTTCCTCTGTGACCCATTGGTTGTTTGACATTGTGCTATTCAATTTCCATGTGTTTATGGAACTTTTGCAGTTTCTTTTATCATTAATTTCCAATTTCATTTCACTATGATCAGAAAATATGCATGGGAAAATTTCAGCTACTTTGCATTTACTTAATCATGTTCTGTGGTCTAGTCAAGAACATCCCATGTACAGCTTAAAAGAATGTGTATTCCAATGTTGTTGGGTGAAACACTCTGTACATATCTACTAAGTGCATTTTTCCACAAGTTTGATTCAGTTCTGTTATTTCTCTGCTGATATTTTGTCCAGTTGATCTGTCTGTCTGTGATAATGGGGTGTTAAGGCCTTCCATTATAGTTGTTGTTGCTTATTGGATTTTTTTCTATTAATATTTGCCTTATATAGTTGGGTGCTCCCATATTTGGTGCATATATATTTATGATTGCTTTCTCTTCCTTTTGAATTTTTCCCCTAACAGGTATGTAGTGACATTTCTTTTTATCTCTTTCAATCATTCTTGATTTGATTTGATTGTCCATAAACAGAATAGCTATCCCTGTCTTTTACTGGGGTCCTGTTGCATGGGGTATTGTTTTGCATCCTTTTACTTTCAGTCTACAAATTTCTTTTTGAGTTAGATGTGTTTCTTGTGCATACCATACTGTTCAATTTTGTTTCTTGATCCATTCTGCCAGTCTGCTTCTTTTGATCAGTGAATTAAGGCCCTTTGCATTAGTGAGTATAACTATTATTGGCTTATGTTTGCCATGTTCTCTTTGTGCTGGTAGTTCCCTAGTTTCTTCCTCTCTTAATTCTTTGCCATGCTTGGTGGTTTCTTTGTGTTGTTGTTCTTGGAATTATGGTCATTTTTGTCTATTTCTAGAATATATTTCAGTACTCTTTGTAGGGTTGACTTGGTGTTCATGAATTTCTTCAGTTGTTCTTTTTCATGGAAGTATCTTGTTTCTCTATTAATTTTGAAAGTTAGTTTTTCAGGGTACATAAATCTGGGTTGGAAGTTGTTTTCTTTCAGGACTTGAAATACTACACTACAAGCTCTTCTTGACTTGATGGTTTGGGTTGAGAAGTCTGCCATGATTCTGATAGGTTTTCCTTTATAGGTTATCTGTTTTTTTTTCTCTATTAGCTTTTAATATTTTTTCTTGTGCTGAATTTCTGGGATCTTGTTTATTTTATGTCTACGTGTAGATTATTTTAGTTGCAGCTAACAGGTGTTTTGTATGCCTCACTTATATATATGTCCAGTTCTCTTCCTGTGCTTGAAAAATTTTCCACTATTACTTTGGCAAATAGTCTTTTTATGCAATTTGTGTTACTTTGTTCTTTTCTATTTACACCTATCAGCCTTATATTGTTTTTCTTTGCACCACCTGGCAGAATTTAATTGTTGTTTCTTGATTCCTTATTACTTTTAGATCTTTCCTTTCATGATGACTAGTTGCAATCCTGTTTTCAAGGTCTGATAATCTATTTTCAGTTTCTTTCGTGTGGTTTTGCCAGATTTTGATGGAATTTTTCATTTTCTGGATATCTGTTTGAATCTGTTTCATTCATTCTAATTCTTTCCTGTGTTGTTGATTCAATGTTTCCATCATTTTCCTGTGCTCCTATAATTTTTATCTATGTTTTCCTTGGATATGTTCACCACTTCTTTCATTACATTTATTAGATTTTTTTGTTTGTTTTGGCTCAAGAGATTATTTCTGATCTGATTTCTTTTACATACTCATGGAGCTGTTTCTTTACTTCCATTTCTGTCATTTTCAGAAATTTCAGGTGTGTGATTTCCCATTTATTCCATGTCTAGGTCTCCTGGACTTGTTCTGGATGGGCCAGAGGTTTGAGATTGCATTTTGATCCTTTCATTTTGGCATTTTCCTGTGTTTCTCTAGTTCTGCAGGATCCCAAGCCCTCAATGCTTCCTACACTTGTGGCCTGTCCTGAAGTGGCCCTCACTGAGGGTGTCAGATGGTGGTGGGTTACTGGGTGTCACTTCCTGGTTCTCAAGGTCCACACCAAGTGTTCCCAGGTGTAGGTGGCTCTCTGGGTACAGTTTCATTGTCCAAGAGGACTCACTGAGGGTCTCTGGATTGCTTCAGGGCTCTGAGTACTGCCTCCCAATCCCTATAGCCTCACTGATGGTTCCCTGGTGTAAGCCAGTCTCTAGGTTTAGCTTCCTGGTCCTGCAGGCTTCATTGAGGGTCACCAGATTTCTTCAGAGCTCTAGATGCTGCCTCCCAATCCCTGTGGCCTTACCAAGGGTTCTCTATTTTTTTTAAAGATTGAAATAACCTTTCCAAGTTGGAAAGTTGCCAAAGATGTTCTGCAATTTGCCATCCTTGTACCTCACCCTCCCAGAATTTCATGATTATAGGTGTAACCAACATGCCTTGCAGAAAAAAAGTTTTTCTTTATTACGAACAGCTAGCTACACCTTAAACCAAGACTTATAGGCTAAATTTTAGCGTAACAAAAAGCAGTTTTTTCCCTTGACATTTAAATTTCAAAGATATGGCTTCTTGACCCTTAATAGAAACATTCTTGCATTGTAAGGCTGGCAAGAAAAATGTTCACATACACACCAAAATGAAAAAGGAATGTTTTACAAACACTAGGTAAATATTTCAAGGAAATGCACAGACAGGAGAAAGAAGTCACTTTGCCTTTTGGCAAAATATAGCATTCTAACAAAATTTATTCTTGTAATAATGACTTCCAAATATGAAAAATATTATGCAAATTAAACATCTGCTAAAAAACAATAAAAAACTAGAAAATTTACGATGGGACAATAGTCAGGTATTCATCCCCAAATTACAGAACTTCCTCACTATCAGAGAAGACAGGATAAAAAAAATGCTTGCAAGTTTTCAACCACAGTATGGCCTGACTAGGAAACTTGTAGGTTGTGTTTCTGTATTAGAAGAATGATTTTAAACCCTGTTCAACGTTTTTGATTAATTTCATCCTAAGAACCTTAGGAAGTTATTTGGACAAAAAGGAGTCTTCTCTTTCAACAGAAAAAGATACTGGAGCTTGGTGTTCCACTTCAGTTATTGGCACTTTCCCATATATGGCATTATCATTTGTTTATTGCAATACTAAAAGGACAAATAAAAATATTTACTTGAAACATCATGTCAACAGCTAGCTTGGGCCCTTGCATTTAATAATAATAGAAATTAAAACTAAAGCAAAAATTGACAGAAAAACGTTTTAATTTGAAAATTAAAGAGACGATAGGAAAGAATTCCCGTTTAGAAACCTGGAAAGGGCACATATACATAGGCTCAAAGTGTCTTACCTGCAAAGCAGCAGGCAAGGTGTTAATAATTAGCTTATGTGAGGGGTACTGATTGATCATTATCTAAGTCCTGGTATCATAGCTTTGGAATCTTTGTGGCTGGGGATTATTTTATTCTCAGGTGATTTTAATTTCAAGACAATGGATGTAGAATTCTCAAACACATTTTGATGTCCCTGGAAATCAATCATTCTGCTGTCTTCACTCTTCATGGGCATGTGATCATATAAACTTGGGGCTGGTCAATTTTACTTCCCTAATTGCTGTACAGATAATCCATAAAATGATTAACTATCTATGTAAGTTTCACAACAGATTTGATCCAAGAAGACCCCCAGAAATCCATTAAAAGACTTCAAGATGTAATACCCAAATTCAGTATTGTTGCTGTATACAAGATCAGCACCCAAAAATCAATAGTATTCCTGTACACAAACAACAAAGTCACTGAGAGAGAAATGAGGGAAACCACACCCTTCACTATAACATCCAAAAAAATGAAATACTTAAGAATCAATCCAACAAAAGAAGTAAAAGAACTATACAGTGAAAATTACATTACTCTGAAAAAGGTAATCGAAGAATATTTCACAAAACAGAAAGATATTCCCTGTTCATGGATAGGAAGAACAAACATCGTGAAAATGGCCATTCTCTCAAAATTGTTATACAGATTTAATGCAATCTCAATCAAAATACCACTTGCCTACCTCACAGAGCTAGAGAAAGCATTCCTGAAATTTATCTGGAACCAGAAAAGACCTAGAATAGCAAAGGCAATTCTGGGCAACAAAGGGAAGGCAGGAGGCATCACAATCCCCGACTTGAAACTATACTACAAAGCTACTGTGATAAAATCAGCATAGTACTGGAATCAAAACAGATCTAAAGATCAATGGAACAGATTAGAAGATACGGCCACAACTACAAACACACTTAGCCAACTCATTTTTTACAAAGGGGCCAAACATGTACACTGGAAGAAAGGTACCTCTTCAACAAATGGTGCTGGAAAAACTGGCTTTCTATATGCTATAAACTAAAACTAGATCCATGTCTATCATCATGTACTAAAATAAAGTCAAAATGGATCAAAGATCTGAATATTAAAACAGAGACACTAAACTTGCTAGAAGACAGAGTAGGTAAAAATCTTGATGACATAGGAGTAGGCAGAGAGTTCATGAACAAAAATCAAACTGCACAGGAAACACTTCCCAGAATCAACACCTGGGATCTCATCTTACTAAAAAGTTTTAGCATGTCAAAGGAAATCTCCAACAGAGTGAAAAGAAAACCCACGAACTTGGAAAATATCTTAGCCAGTTGCTCATCAGACAGAGGACTTCTATCTAAAACATATAAAGAATTAAAAGAAATCAGGCCCCTAAAATTCAAGGACCCAATCCAAAGATGGGTATCTGAGATGAATACACACTTCACAGAGAAAGCAATACAAACGACATATAAATATATGAAAAAAGTTCAACATCAATGGTCGTTTGGGAAATGCAAATTAAAACAACACTGGGATTCCATCTCACTCCAGAAAGAATGGCCAAGATTAAAAAATCAACCAACAACAAATGCTGGAGGAGCTGTGGGGAAAAAGGAACTCTTTTCCACTTTTGGTGGAAGTGTAGACTGGTGCAACCACTGTGGAAATCAGTGTGGAGATTCCTCAAGAAGCTAAGTTTGGAGATCTTGTTTGACCCAGCTATCTTGCTTCTGGGCATTTTCCCAGAAGAATTGAAATCATCATACCACAGTGATATTTGTGCACCCATGTTTATAGCAACCCAATTTGTAATAGCCAGATCTTGAAAACAACCCAAGTACCCATCAACTGAGAAATGGTTAAAAATGATGTATTTTTATACAATGGAGTACTACTCAGCTATTAAGAAAGATTGCATTGAGACTTTTATAAGCAAATGGATATGACTTGAGACCATACTCATAAGTGAAATAAACCAAACCCACATGTGTAAATACTGTATTGTCTCCCTAGTGTGAGAAACTGAAACTATATATGATCCAAAATCTACAATAAATAGTGTGTAAGGGCAAAAAACTGCTCAAAGAGCAAAAGTAATTGGGAAAGGGAAAAGGAGGAAAGAAAGAAGGGGAAAGGAAAAAGACATAAATCTGTATATATGTATATGTAACGTAACTAAAATGTCTGTACTGCTGAATGTATTAGTTATAAAGATCGGTTAATACTCATTTGATTAGATCAACTTTGCATGTCTACATCTGTTAATGTAAACAACTGTATTGAAAGTAACAATATGCAATATTGCAACCATTTTCAAGTTCCTATCCTTTTGTTTTGTAAACCTATAATGTTACTGTTGTGGGTTTGCTGTTGCTTGTTTTTCTCTTTTGCTTTTTGTCTTTCTTATATGTCTTTTTTCTCTTAAATAAAAAAATTGAAATTAAAATTAAAAAAGTATAGAAAATGAAGCACAAATTTCGTTCCACTTCAGAACTGTTAGGCATCTGTAGTCCCCAGTGAAGACTGAAGATTCACAACAAAAATGGCTTTTAGGTACCTGGCCGTTCCTGGAGAAAATACAAATCATGTCTGTTTTGAACAATAGGCAAGGGCCCAGGAATATTTCTTTTCCCTCATCCCTGCAGTGATCTCTTTATTTTACTTATTTATTTATTTTTTTGGTGGCACTGGGTTTTGAACTCACAACTTCGCACCTGTCAGACAGATGCTTAAGTCACTGAGCCAAACACACAGTCTTGGTTTTTTGAGGCAGGGTAGCACTGTGCAGCTCAGGCCGGCCTTTCGCTCATGTTGTAGCCCAAACTGGCCTCGAACTCACAAGCTCCTCCTACCTCAGCCTCCTGTGTGCTGGGATTAAAAGTGTGTGCCATCACCCTGGCTATTCCCTGCAGTGATCTCTGACTGTGCCATTTTTCTTGTAAGACAAAATGAGTTGGTTTACCTATGGTGCTTTAAACAGAAATAAGTTCCTCTTCACACTTTATGTGGATATTTTGTTTGTTTCGAAACCTTGTGGCTTTTTTGACCACTCACCAATAATCTAAACTTTATATGTGCCATGGACCTTATCACCACACTTACAGATGTTACAATCTCTTGAAGTAATTTTTAAAATCATACACTTGTGGGGAACTCATCTTCAGCTAATCATTAAGGAACTGAAGGAAAAATAGCACATCTTTTTTTTTTTCAAGTAACCTCCTAAACACCTACCCAGTTTGTCAATGATTTTCCATCTAAAATTTGGTGGTCAATCAACTGAAATTTGTAGATTCCTTTCCTCTTTCAGAAATTTAATATATGCTTATCCCTAATCAAATTTTCCTCAGACTAAATTTGAGAAAGTTCATAAAGCTGAGATGAAGAACATAACCCACCACATAGTCCTGGCAAGGAGACAATCTTAGCTCTTGGGAGTCCCCATTCTCATCTTTCCAGGCTGAGTAATGATTCATGGGCATGTTCTTTCAGTAACTTACGATAAATTTGAGATTTCCTTTCTCTGATCTTTTCCTGCCACTTTACATTTCCCTTTTCTTGTGGCATGCAAGATTAGAGAGAGGAAAATTCAAAACTGCCCCCAAACTTTTCCTTCTACTCAGCAACTTAGGTAAGCCTGTAGAAAATGAGTGTTTGCTAAAACAGAAGACAGAAAAGTTATCCTAAATGAGCAATACATGCCTCTTCTCTGGGTCAGATAAGACATAGAAATTTGGCCCATTCAGGAGAAGACACACAAAACAGTCTTTCATTGGAAAATTGAATGCGAGACACAGTGGAAAGAACTGATTTCTGGATTTCGACAACATGGCGGAACAGTAAGCAGCAGAGTAAACAGCCTCTCTGAGAGATACCGTCCAGATGCTGGAATGTAGCAACATGGGGAAGACAAGAAGAAAGGAAGTGGGTCCCCTAGACCCAGGAAGAATCTAAAGCGAGAATTGAAGCCCACAGAAAGAGTAAGAAGAAAAACTTAAACCAAGAAGAAGGCAGTAGCTGTCATTGCCTCTGCCCAGAGCCAGACCGAGTATGAGATGAGCTGCTGGAACCTGGGGACACATGATCAAGGTGCCATGGCGGCAGCAGTGACCCTGGAGGCAGCAGTGACCGAGAGAAGCAACAGTAGAGGAGAGTGACAGTGGACAGGGGGAGCAGACCTGGAGGATTGAACTGGTTGATGGTGAGTGCAGGGGACTCCGACCTCCTGTGGGAGAGAGAGAATGGCTGGGAACCATTTTGGAGTTGGGCTGGATGGGCCCGGGGATGGGGCTGCTTCTGGCTTCCTCCAGCAGTTCCTAGATGGGCACAGACCCGTGAAAATTGCTACGACTGAGTCCTGCCCCTGTGTACATTCTGGGGGCCATCTCAGAGGGTCCCCGCAGATGGCCGATTTGGTCTGGAGGCAGCAGCCACATGCATGCTCCAGGAGTGGTAGTGGAGGATCCCGTTGGTGACCTGCCCAGGTTTGCAGGTGGTGACCCCACCCCTGCGTGCACCCCACCAACCATCAGGGAGTCAAGGTGGGCTGGGGAAAGGCAGCAGACAGTGCTGCAACAGTGCACCCAGTGGCAACCATCAGAAATCCATAATCAACACTGGCTAGAAGAACCAAACAGTCTCATTTCAGAGAAATTGCAGCCAATGCGAGGAGTTTCCAGGTCCCCAGTACCCATTTGACCAGAAGAACCCAGAAATATGTCAAGACAAAGAAGCAAAAAGCAGTCTCTGGCCTCCAATCCAAGCAGAGCAAATCCAGGAGATGCAAATGCAGAAGAGATCAGGAGTCCCACAACTGAAGTTTCTGAGGTGATGGCAACTGAAGTAAAGAAACAACTTCATGAGGCTATAAAAGAAATTAGAACAGAAATACTAACTCAACTAAAAGAAGAAATGAAAAACATAATAAAAGAATTGCTAGGCATCTCTAAAGGAGACATAGATGAAAAATGGAGCATAGGAAAATGAGGGAAACCTTGAATGAACAATACAAAAAAAGATTTAGAATACATGAAACAGATTCAAAGAGATAACCAGGAAATCAAAAACCAATGAAAGTTAGCAAAACCACTTGAAAGACACTGAAGATAGACTTTCATACCTTGAAGACAGATTCACAGCTTGTGATCATGAAAGGAAAGATCTCTTAAAAATAACAAGGAACCTGGAAGTAAAAATTCAACAGCTGCAAGACAACCCAAAGTATCATAACTTAAGAATAAAAGGTGTGAGTGAAAAAGCAGGGGTCAATACAAATGACATTAAGAGTCTATTTACAGGAAAAATTTCAGAAAACTTGCCAAGCATGGGAAAAGGAAGTGACATTCAGATAAGTGAAGCATATAGAACTCCAGCTAGCCACAACCAAAACAAATGTACACCCAGACATATAATAATCAAGATCCCAGAAATTCAACATAAGAACAGAATATGAAAAGCTGTTAGAGAAAAGAAACAGATCACCTACAAAGGAAAACGCATCAGAATCACAACAGACTTCTCAACACAAGCCATCAGGTCAAGAAGAGCTTGGAATGAAGTATCTCAAGTCATGAAAGAAAACAACTTCCAACCCAGATTGATGCACCCTGCAAAACTATCTTTCAAAATTAATGGAGAAACAAGATACTTCCATGACAAAGGACAGCTGAAGGAATTTATGACCACCAAGCCAATCCTACAAAGAATACCGAAGAACATTCTAGAGAGAGATAAAAAAGACCACAGCTCCAGAAACAGTGGCAGAGCGAATCACCGAGCGGAGCAGACAACTGTATAGAGAGGAAAAGTAGGCAGCCAACGACAAGAAAATAGCATGGCAGAGATGAGGCAGTGCACGTAAGCCTTAACTATTGATGTAGATGGCCTCAACTCACCAATAAAAAGAAACACAGGTAGAGTGGATCAGGATCCATCAATGCACTTTATACAAGAAACACATTAAATTCGAAAGGGGGTTCATAGACTGAAAGTCAAAGGAGAGAGAACACTGCTCTATGTGACAGGGAAGCAGAAAGAAGTGGGGGTAGCTTGCCCATTAGCTACATAGTGGACAAGAAAGATATGGCATTTTTATCCAATGGAAAGCTACTCAGCTATAAAGAAAAATAACCTCAAGCCTCTTGTAGGTAAATGGATACAGCTTAAGATTATGTTCATGGATGAAATGACCCAGAGCCACATGGGTGAACATCATGTTATCTCTCTAGTACAAAAAAACTAAAGGAGTTAGTAGGATTCAAAATACACAATACATATTGTAAAAATGAAAGGGGAGGAAGTGTCTAAAAAGGGCAGTCAGTGGCCATTGTTAATCTATCATTGGGATTTGAGTCATGTATTGTTTTCATTGTTCTGTTTAGTTTGGTCTTATTCTGTTTCGGTTTATCTAATTGTATTATATTTGATGGCATGGACAGCTATTTCAAAGATAACAAAATACATTATCGTAGCCATTATTGATATCCAATCACCTTGTTTTGAAACCCTCTATTGCTTCCATTGTTTTGTTTTGAGTGATTTTATCCTATTTTGATTTATTTGATAGTATTATGACTGATGATATAGGCAACTGCTTAGAAGATAATATGAGGCATTATAGTAATTAGTGTTGTTTTACTATGTATTGTTTCCATTGTTTTGTTTTTTATTGGTTTTATTCTGTACTATTTTGTTTGATTATATTATGCCTGATGGTATGGGCAGTTACTTTGAAGATAACAAGAGGTATTATAAGGGGAAAGGAGGAAAGAAGGAAGTGATAAGGAAAAAGACATAAGTTGTATATAGGTATGCATAAGATAGTTAAAATGACTATACTACTAAATGCATTAGTTATTGAAAAAGAACAGTTATTACTCATATGATTAGATGAATTTTGCTTATCTATATCTGTTAATCTAGACAACCCCTTTGAAGGTAATGATATGCAATATTAAAACCACTGTCAAATTCCAATCATCTCGTTTGTAATCATATAATGTTATTGTTTGATTTGTTGTTGTTTGTCTCTTTTGCTTTTTATTTTTCTTTTCAGTATCTCTTTTCTCTTAAATAAAAAAATTATGAAATGAGAACTACCACCACCAGGTTTACCCCACTTTAAAGAAAAAATTAGAAACATTCCTGCCTTGGGCCTTAATAACCTGCAAAACATTTTCACCATCCGTGTGACATAAAGACAGAACTCGATCTGGTACTTACCCAGAAGTTGGAAGACATTCATATATGAACCAGTATACTAGCTTTCTAACTACCTAGATCTGGTAGTAGCAGAATGATCAGAGTATTTAAGAGCAGAAGCAGCTACAAGACTGCTGATAAAAGAGGTTAGCAAACTTGATATAAGACAACTAACTCTCCTGAAGGCACACAGCTAAGTTAAATATTGGAAATTAAGAGATGTCAATGGTAAATAGACAACCATATCCTCAAATATGAGATTTCCTTGTTAAATACCCCTGAAGTCATTATTAAGGCTTGTCAAAGTCTTCTACATCCTTCTAATTATTACCTGGCCTCCTATCAGAGGGGGTAAGACACTGTTCCTTCATTCCTGTGTAGAAGTCATGAACAATATGTATTCCAGCACAATTGACCAAAAGCCAAATGACTCATGGATAGGAATATTTTTGTCCAGCAAGAATCAGAAGAGTGGACATGCAATCATGAGCCAGAATAAGACAATGGAAGCTGTGTCCTACCTCCTAATACCTCAATCCCCAAAATAGGACTGATGTCCCTGACTTAAGTGTTCTAGCTAGGAAAGAGATTCAGTATTAAAATATATTCTGATTCTCAATATGCTTCTTTGATACTCTATACCCATGCAGCAGTTTTGAAGGAAAGGGGACTAATAATGGCTTATGAGCCCCTTGTAAATTATAGGCTTGAAAAATGGAATTCTTAGAAGCGATCCAACTGCCTCATTAGAGGTCACTTCTTCTTAAACTTTCCATACACATTATGAATGAAAATGAAAGTAGGCCTTATATTGGCAAGAGTAACAATCTGGATGATCAAATTGTTAAAGCTGTACTAAACCCAAGTGGCCCTGATATCTTCTCTCTGAAAATTCATCCTCAGTATATACAGGAGAAATAGGAATGGGTGACACAAAAATAGTTTCCATAGTATCATTCAGAATAGTGCAAAAAATGTGATAAATTATTCTTTCCTAAACTCCACCAGTGGGGAATAGCCAAACCCCTTCATGATATAATCCCTGGGTGATGGAATTCCTTATTCAGTTTTGTTTCCAAAATTTTTTCAGGAAAAGAGGTGTAACAACAAACACTGTCACGCAGCCCTGCTACTGGAACACTGTCAATAACACTAAAAACCATTCTATACCTTCAACTTTTGTGAAGCCTAGCCATCACAGAGAAACTCACCAGGAGAACAGCAAATTGATTTTATGCAAGAGATAGCCTACTGAGGATTTAAATATATAATAGTACTAATTTTTATTTTATAGGATGCATAGAACGCTTTCCTATCAGTACAGAAAAAGCCACAGAGGTGTGTAAACTACTCCTCAAAAAAATAATTGTGAGATTTTGATGCTCCAGGATCTATCAAAGTGACAATGTGCCTTTTTGTGTGGCAAACAAAACATAACACTTCTCAGGTGACCTAAGCATAAAATTCTACCTGCAAGCTTCCTGAAGGTCAAAATCTTCTGGAAAACACAAAGAGTAAACTAACCTCTCAAGGGAATCATAAAAAAATTTTGTCAAGAACTTTAGAGGTCTAGCTTTTCTGTTGCCTGTTGTTCTCCAATGAGTCATGTGGCCCTCAAAGAAAAACATAACATAGCTATGTTTTTGTTCCAGGATAATTTTGGTATTTTTTGAATCTTACATTTAAAGTTTTCTATTACACAATAAAAATTATGTACACATCACATAATGATTACATTTATGTTGGTGAGTTGGTACAAGTACAAAACATATCTAATGTTTTTAACTTCAAGACCCTTCACCACTGACTCTCTTGTGGGTGAAGCTACCAATGATCTATCAGCTCATATCATTAATTTAGGGCACATTCAGAAGACAGTATAGGAACTTGCAAACAACTTATTCATACCTTCCCCATCAGAGTTACTGTCTTGTATACAGCACAGGAATCAAATAGCAGTTAAAAGATGGAAAAAGAAACACCACAGAGGACGAGCTACGTACAACACAAGAATCCCATAAAGGGTACTTAGGTACCACAATTAAGCAGTCTCAGTTAAGTACTTTTTATCAAAATTAATTCTGTTCTTTATTAACTCATTAAGGAAAATTTTTAAAAATCAAATTAAATGTACCTGTGAGCCCTCAAATACCTATTTAAGGAAAATACAGCACTTCTGGAAGTGTTGGTAATAATTATTTCAATCCCACTAGGTAGTATAATTTGGCATTGCTTCTTAAATTTAATCCTCCCAGAATAGGAACTATTATTCTACTCATATTCACATTAGCCTCAACTCAGGGAGGCCAGAAAACAAATATAATTGCCAATATATCTCAGATTATACACAGGGCAAAAATTCTCTTTAAATGTTGGATTTACCACGTCAACCCAATTACTAAGCATCCCCAACTACAATTCATTCCTTTCAAAGGAAAGTTAACCCTAACCCTATTCAGGATTTAGAGTCCTGAAAAAAGTGATCCTCTTTTAGTTAACTTTCCATTTGACACCTCTTTTTTTGCATACACTTAACCCTCACTTTGTAACCAACACATCACTCTTGATTTTCAATGTTACCATCCTCCTTAAATATCACAAGAACAACTCCTGTTGTCGATGTTCCAGAAAGAAGCTAGTACAATAAATTATATCAAAGGATAGGATCAATAAACATCTTAATGGTTATCTCCTTGTTTAATCATCAGTCTGGTTCTCATAATATAACCCACTGATGTCCCAGTAGCCTAGATGCAGAGAGAAGGTGCCTCCTTTGAGATGGCTTCACACTCTCAGGAGTCTCTTAGTCTGTTTCCACTCATTTACCACCTTGAACCATCAGTTAGAAACATGGTTAAAAGGATACATGAACGTTATACGTGTTCTCTCCTTACACATGTTCATATATGATCCTGACAACATAATTTTGGCATGCTAATTCATGGATTACACTACTGAGCTTTCCCAAAAATGTATTTTCAGGTCTCTAAACCCTAAGTCAATTGAGGTAACTATATATAATGTGAAACATGGCTACTGAACAAATATGGATTGGTATTAAAACTGCCATTGGACTGGCAACAGCATAAGGTACATTTAATTACTATGAGGCAACCTTCATAAACCTAAATCTACCTTGAAAGTCTTGGAAACCTCTGACAGTGTTCTTTAGAATTCTTGACCAATATAGTCCTAAACAGAAGACTTGCCTTGGGCTATCACCTGAAAGAACAAGGATTTTGTGTAGTCATTAATAAAACTTGTTGTATCTATGTTAATATCTCAAAACATGTAGAACAAGATATTTATGACACATATAGCAGGCAATGTGGAGGCATAGTTATATCCAAGGTGCTAACACAAATACTATTTGGTCCCATGAAGTCAGTTTTACCTAACGCTATTTGGCTCATGCCTTTAATAGAATATTTAGTCACCAATATTTTGCTTCTGATATTTGCTTCAGGCTTGTTCAACCACTTGGTCAGATTTGTCTTGTCTAGGCTACAAAATATACATTTAAAATTAATGGCCCTGCAGGGATTCCATCCCTTTCCATCACCTGATACAGAACCTCAATATATTAGTGTTCTGTCCTTGGATCCTTAAAGCAGACATCTAGAGATTTCTACTTTCTTCAGCAGGTACAGACTACATCCTAACAATCTGAAGAAGTTATGGAAGATTGTTTCAATCCTTAGCATCCCTTCATATGAAGGGAACAGTGAACCTGAGGGAGGGGAAGAGAGAGTTGAAGATCACCTAAAAGAGAACAGAATGATCAAATGCAGGGAAGGGATCCTGCAGGGATTATGTCTATCTTATACTTTCATAGTAGTACCAAGCAAGGATATAAATGAGGACCAAAGCTCCACATGAAGTGTGTTAAAAATAAAAGTGTTACAAACACATACTACTAACAAGGTCAGTCTCTTAAAAGTTTGCTTTATTCCCATAGTCAAAGCAGACCCTTGAGGTGCTTACAACTGAGCTCAGACATTGACCAGTCAAGATGAGAAACTCTCTGCAATTTTGAAATCTTTACATAGAGGACCCAATACTGACATTTCAGGAGTGGAATACTCTGCAAGTTTGAGAGAATTTATTTGTACTGAGTACCGAATGAGAAATTTTTGTGAACACTTCCTGTACTAGCTACCCCTTTTCCTTTGTTCAGAAAGCTATTGGTCTGATTTGACTTTTGTCGGGGTTGAGAATCTCTTTATTGAAGTCCAAATAAAAGCCTCACCTGTACTTATATTCCTCTGGGTTCAGTCTCATTTGTAGTATTTCTGGATTCAAGAGATCTTCTTAACAGTGTTTTGTCAAAAATCAAAACTAATTGTACTACTTTATACTTGGCCTTTTGCTCTTTAACTAGAAAATCCCATTTTTCCAGTCACAGTTTTAATAGTAACTTTCGTATATTATACTCAAGTTAATTGTTAGCAAAAGTTAGTATGTCACATGTTTGGTATATTTTAGAAAGAAACCTCACCTTTAACTCTGATTAGCAAGTGCTTCAGTATGGTGAAGTCAAGTTTATTTATATTTTGGGAGATACAGTAGTCCTAGGATGGTCATAAGGAAAATGATTTCTGAGAGAATATGCATTTCTTTCTTAGAGTCATCATTAACAATAAAACTACCTAGAATCCTGCAAATTTCTAGTTCTGCCTATGATGAATTTAATCTAGCTAACCATTCATTCGTGGTAGATGGTAATAAATTAATCTTGTTTTTTGTTATGTTATAATCATGCCATCCCTTGGTAGTATAGGGACAGTATCTAATATGTCATCCTATGGCCCTACATACAACAAAGTGATGACCACCCAGCCTATCTGGGCAATGTGAACAACAGCAGAAGATGTGTTCAGTGGAATTAAAAGCATGTTATAGAATCAATGCCAAATGTTGAAAATATTCTGACACTATTAATTTCATTTAAAGTACTGTTTCATTGTTTTTGTAATCTGGTACATCTTAAGCATAATTTTTGAAAAATCAACATTTACAGAAAACAATTGTTCAAGGGAAACACAGTGTCCTATAGTAAAGATGATCTGACAAATACCTGGAATTTATTCAAGATAGACAAGAGACAATTTCAGTCTGGACCTGGTGTACATATATGTAAAAATGACATAAAATATTTTTGTATATGTGAGAATCTCCTTAAGCAAAGCTGTGATTAAAAAACATATCCGATTTTGTGAAACATGCAGTTCAAGTTTAAAATATTTCTAGGAACCCTTTTTCTTTATGTGTCACACTTTATGGATTTTCATTATTTCAAGTCTCTGTACTTTATCCTGAAGTTGGGTGAACTGCTTTCGACAGGACATTGTGCTTTGTGTGCCCTGAAAAGTGCTTATATATTAAATTAATTGTGAACATTTAAAAATGAGGACAGTTCCAATAAAAATCTGTGTACATGCATGCGCCAACACAAATGAACACATTTATGTATTTATTTACTAAAAAAATTGTTGGCACATGTTTGCAGTACATGATGATTACATTCCAAGCGGGGAGTTGATACATGTACAGATACATCTTAAATCTTTTTTTTTATCTCTATTACTTCCACTCCTTTCTCCCTCTCTCCATTTGTTATTTCTCTTTCCTTTTGCAAGTATTTCTGATCTATTTTAATTTTAGCGCAGTACATCCTGAGAGTTATGGGTCTAGATTCAATCTTCTGCATATGCATAGGAAGATTTCCCAGTAGAATTTTTTAATGAAGCTAACTTACCTCCAGCATGTTTCTGGTACCTTTGTCAAAGATGAGACAGTTGAAGACTCATCACACTGAGGGGACAGAAAGTGCCACCCACTTTTAGCAACCTGAACTTTCATTTTGTGTAGGATGTTGAAAATACATAGCCACTTTAGAAAAATTGGACAGTTAAATATTACACACACATATACCTACCCAAGATCTCATCCATCACTAAATTATGTTTTTCTAGTGCTGCAGATCAAAACCATGGCCTGGTGCATGCTAAACGGGCTCCAACACCCACTAAACTCTAGAACTTCACCCAAATTTTAGAATTGTTCACTTGCTATTCATAAGATAATGGGAGAGTTTCCAGACCATTAGCTTTATATCATTTCCTGTTTTATACAGTTTTAAATCAACCACAATTTATGAAGCTTCAAACTGAAACATGTCTACACTGAAAAGAGAAAAAATTGGATTTCAAATATTGGTCCTAAGTGGAAAAATTTCTTATAACTGTGTATGGCTCCAAACACCATTTCTAGGCTACCTTGACGTTCTACTCTGTTCAGGGTTTTCATTCATTTTGCATTTTGCAAATGGTTATTTTTACTATGACTATACTTCCTTTAGACACAAATCACTGGTCTACATTTAAGATGCATGCATGTCTAAAGAAAATAACTTGCCAGTCCCACAACTCAGCACAACCCACCAGGGGAATGCCCGGGGAGCCTTGCAGGACACAGAGGTACTGAGCCTAGCCCAGCCCAGGACCCCAGAGCTACCAATCAGAGAATGACCAGCACAGCTACAGGGTCATGGAGAGCATGGGCTCTCCTCACCAGATCACAGGGCACACGTGAGCTCCATTCTTCAGTGGAGCGGCCTGTGCACCAGGCCCTACAGGTCTTGGGCCCACCCAGCCAGGAGCAAGGCCCAAGCACTGTAGGCCTGGGACTCACCTAGGCTTGGCTGGCACACCAGAGGCTCTGAACTCCTTGCAGCCAGACTCAGGGTCCGGGTGGCAAGACATTCCTGGGTATGCTCCACCTAGCTGCCTGGGACCAGAAGACCTTGGCCCCCACCCAGTAAGGCAGAGGCTCCACCCGCATGCTCTGGGAGGGCACCCTCACTAGCTGAGCACAGGATACACCTGTACCTGGTTCCGTGAATCAGCATGATGCACAAGGGGAACACCCAGCCAGCCTCACAGGACACAGAGGTACTGAGCCCGGACCAGCCCAGGACCCAAGAGCTGCTCATCAGGGACTGACCAGCATAGCTACAGGGCCTTGGAGAGCTTGGGCTCTCCCAACCAGTCAGCAGGGTGCACACAGGCTCCATTCTTCAGTGCAGTGGACTGTGTACTGGGTCCTAGAGGTCACGGGTCTGCCCAACCAGGAGAAAGGCCCCAGGACTGTGGGCCTGGGACTCGCCCAGGCTTGCCTGGAACACCAGAGGCTCTGAACTCCTTGCAGCCAGACTCAGGTTTCAGATGGTGCCACACTCCGGGGTATGCTCTGCCTAGCTGCCTGGGATGCAGAGGCCTTGAACCACACCCACTGAGGCAGAGACTTCACATGCACATACCAGGAGTGCAACCTCATGAGCTGCTCACAAGATCCACCTCTACTGGGTCCAGCAATTCAGAGTGTCCCACCAGGGGAACGCCAAGTTAGCCTCACAGGACACAGAGCCACACAGGTTCTACAAGAAAATGACAAAATGAAAGACCAAGAGGCAGATTCAATCCCCCAGCCCACTAAAAACAAACCCAAGAAACACTCAAATAGAAGACAGTGGGAGTCACACAACTGAACTTTCTAAAATGATAGAAAATGCAGTAAAGAAACAGCTCAATGAAGCTATAGAAAAATTCAAATCAGAAATATTCTCTCAGCTAAAAAATGAAATGAGAATCACTATTAAAGAAATGTGTGTATCTAAAGAAGAGCAAGATAAAAAAAATAGAAGAACTTAAGAAAATGATCCAAACTTTGAATAAACAATATAAGATACAAATAGAATGCATGAGACAAAAGCAAAGGGAAATGCAGGAAATGAAAAATTCAAAGGAAAGTTTGAAAAACTGCTTGAATGAAGCTGAAGATAGAATCTCAAATCTTGAAGACACCATGGGAGCTCATGGCCTCAAAACAAAAGACCTCTTAAAGATAGTAAGAAATAAAGAAACAACAATTCAACAGCTGCAAGACCATGCCAAGAGAAATAACATAAGATTAATAGGTATAAATAAAAAAGCAGAGGTCAATACTAATGACCTGAGAAGACTATTCACAGAAATAATAGCAGAAAACGTTCCGAACATGGGAAGAGAATCTGAAATACAGGTAACTGAGGCACACAGAACCCCAATTAAACATAACCAAAATAAACCTTCAGCCAGACATATAATAATAGGGGTATCAGAAACACAGCACAAGAATAAAACACTAAAAGCTGTCACAGAAAAGAAACAGATCACCTATGAAGGAAAGCCTATCAGAATCATGGCAGACTTCCCAACACAAACCTTTAAGTTAAGAAGAGCTTGGAGTGACATATTGCAAAACCTGAAAGAAAACAACTTTCAACCCAGATTGACATACCCTGTAAAACTATCCTTAAAAATTGATGGAGAAATAAGATACTTTCATGACAAAGAACAACTGAAGAAATTGATGGCCACCAAAACAACACTACAAAGAGTACTGAAAGACACTCTAGAAAGAGACAAAGATGGCTACAATCCTAAGAACAACAACAAAAGGAAATCACAAAGCAGGGTAACTAATTAAAGAGAAAATGTAGAAAACCAACAACAGAAAGATATCATGACAGGGATGAGCCAGTACATATCAGTTATATCAATCAATGTAAATGGTCCCAACTCACCATTAAAAAGAAACAGAGTAGCGGAGTGGGTTAAGAAAAAAAAAACCCAACAATATGCTGTGTGCAAGAAACACATCTCACTCAAAAGGAAATTCACAGAATAAAAATCAAAGGCTAGAAAACAATACTCCATGCAACAGGAACCCAGAAAAAAGCAGGGGTAGCTATTATGTTTGCAGACAATGCAAACTTCAAACCGAGAATGATCAAAAGAGATAAAAAAGGTCACTACATACTTGTTAGGGGAAAACTTCAAGAGGAAGAGATTACAATCATAAATATATGTGCACCAAATATGCGAGCATCCAGCTATGTAAGACAATTCTTAATAGATATGAAAAACCAAATAAACAATACCACAGTTATAGCAGGGGACCTTAACACCCCACTGTCACAGAGAGACAGATCAAGCAAACAAAAAACCAGCAAAGAAATAAAACAATTGAAACAAACTTGTGAACAAATGGACCTACTAGATGTGTACTGAGTATTCAAACCATCAACAACAGAATGCACATTTTTCTCAGCTGCACATGGGTCACTCTCTAAAGCAGATCATATACCATTCCAAAAAACATGCTTAAGTAAATGGAAAGGAACTGAAATAATTCCCTACATATTATCTGACCATAGCACAGTGAAATTGAAAATGAATGACAAAAAAGCCTACAATAGCTGCATAAACACATGGAAATTAAATAACACTCTCCTAAATAAACAATGGGTCACAGAAGAAATTAAAGAAGAATTTAAACAATATCTACGACTGAAAGAAAATGCAAATACAAATTAGCAGAACCTGTGGGATACAATGAAAGCAGTCCTCAGACGGAAATTTATAGCACTAAACTCCCACATCAGCAAAATGGAACGAACACACATAAACAAGCTAATGCTGCACCTCAAACTTCTAGAAAAAGAAGAGCAAGTCAAGTCCAAAGCCCAAAAAAGGGAGGAAATTATTAAGATTAGAGCAGAAATTAATGCAACTGAAACAAAGAAAACAATACAAAGAATTAATGAATCAAAGAATTGGTTCTTTGAAAGAGTAAATAAAATTGATAAACCCCTACCCAAACTTATGAAGAAGAGGAAAGAAAAAACTCAGATTCATGCAATAAGAAATGAAAAGGGTGAAATCATTACAGATCCTATGGAAATACAGAAGATCATCAACACCTACTTCCAAAACCTTTACTCACATAGATTTGATAACACAGAAGAAATGGACAGATTCCTAGAAACCTATGAATTACCAAAGCTGATTGAAGAAGATGCAAAGCTGCTGAATAACTCAATTTCACCTAAGGAAATTGAAAATGTAATTAGTATCCTACCAACAAAGAAAAGCCCAGTCGCTGATGGATTCACTGCTGAATTCTACAAGAAATTTAGGGAAGACTTAATGCCAACACTCCTCAAACTCTTCAATGAAATGGAAAGGGAAACAAGTCTCCCTAATTCATTCCTGGAAACAAGTATTACCCTAATACCAAATCCAGAGAAAGACCGAACCAAAAAAGAAAATTTTAGACCAATCTGCCTAATAAACATAGACGCAAAAATCCTCAATAAAATACTGGCAAATAGAATACAGACAGTTATCAGAAAGATTGTACACCTTGATCAAGTGGGATTCATCCCAGAAATGCAGGGATGGTTTAACATATGCAAATCAATAAATGTAATACACCATATCAACATGGCCAAGGACAAGAACCACATGATTGTCTCAATAGATGCAGAAGAAGCTTTTGACAAAATCCAACACCCATTCATGATAAAAACCCTAGAGAAAATCGGAATAGATGGTCTCCACCTCAACCTGATAAAAGCCATATATCATAAACCAACAGCCAACATCTTGATAAAAGGAGAAAAACTGAGAACTTTCAACCTAAAATCAGGAAGAAGACTAGGATGTCCATTATCATTGCTCCTATTCAGTATAGTTCTGGAAATATTAGCCAGAGCAATTAGACAAGAGAAAGAAATAAAGGGAATAAGGATAGGAAAAGAAGAAGTGAAATTATCATTATTTGGGGACGATATGATACTCTACATAGAAGACCTCCAAAAATCCATTGGAAGACTTCTAGAAGTAATAATCAAATTCAGTGATGTAGATGGATACAATTTGAACACTCAAAATTCAATACCATTCCTGTAAACAAACAAGAAAGTCACTGACAGAGAAGTGAAACCACATGCTTCACTATAACATCCAAAGAAATGAAATACTTAGCAATCAATCTAACAAAGGAAGCAAAACATCTACACAGTGAAAATTACATTACTTTAAAGAAGGAAATTGAAGAAGATTTCAGAAAATGGAAAGATAATCCCTGTTTATGGATAGAAAGAACAAACATCGTGAAAATGGCCATTCTCCCAAAATTGTTCTACAGATTTAATGCAATCCCAATCAAAATACCACTTGCTTACCTCACAGAGCTAGAGAAAGCATTCCTGAAATTCATCTGAAACCAGAAAAGACCTAGAATAGCAAAGTCAATTCTGGGCAACAAAGGGAAGGCAGGAGGCATCACAATCCCTACTTGAAACTATACGACAAAGCTACTGTGATAAAATCAGCATGGTACTGGAATCAAAACACACCTGAAGATCAATGGAATAGATTAGGAAATACAGCCACAACTAAAAACACACTTAACCACCTCATCTTTGACAAAGGGGCCAAACATGTACATTGGAAGAAAGAGAGCCTCTTTAACAAATGGTGCTGGAAAAACTGACTTTCTGTATGCCTTAAACTAAAACTAGATCCATGCCTATCACCATGCACTAAAATAAAGTCAAAATGGATCAAAGATCTGAATATTAAAACAGAGACACTAAACTTACTAGAAGACAGAGTAGGTAAGAATCTTGATGACATAGGAGTAGGCAGAGAGTTCATGAACAAAAATCAAATTGCATGGGAAACACTTCCCAGAATCAACAATTGGGATCTCATCCTACTAAAAAGTTTTTGCATGTCAAAGGAAATCTCCAGCAAATTGAAAAGAAAACCCACCAACTGGGAAAATATCTTAGCCAATTGTCCATCAGACAAAGGACATCTATCTAAAAGATATGAAGAATTAAAAGAAATCAGGCTCCTAAAATTCAAGGACCCAATCCAAAAATGGGCTTCTGAGATGAATACACACTTCTCAGAGAAAGAAATACAAATGGCAAATAAATATATGAAAAAATGTTCAACATCAATGGTCATTCGGGAAATGCAAATTAAAACAATACTGAGATTCCATCTCACTCCAGAAAAAATGGTCAAGATTAAAAAATCCAGTAACAACAATTGCTGGAGAGGCTGTGGGGAGAAAGGAACTCTTCTCCACTGTTGGTGGGAGTGTAGACTGGTGCAACCACTGTGGAAGTCAGTGTGGAGATTCCTCAAGAAGCTAGAATTAGAGATCCCATCCAAACCAACTATCCCTCTTCTGGGCATTTTCCCAGAAGAATTGAAATCATCATACCACATGATATCTGTGCACCCATGTTTATAGCAACCCAATTTGTAATAGCCAGATCTTGGAAACAACCCAAGTGCCCATCAATCAAAGAGTGGATAAAAAAGACGTGGTATTTTTATACAATGGAGTACTACTCAGTTATTAAGAAAGATCGCATTGAGACTTTTATAAGTAAATGAACACGACTTGAGACCATACTCATAAGTGAGATAAATCAAACCCACTGTGTAAATACCGTATTATCTCCTATGTGTAAGAAACTGAAAAAGTATATATGATCCAAAATCTATAATAAATATTATGTAAGGGTAAAAAACAGCTCAAAGAGCAAAAGTAACTGGGAAGGGAAAAGGGGGAAAGAGGGAAGGGAAAAGCAAAAGACATAAATCTGTATATATGTATATGTAAGATAACTAAAACAAACACACTGCTGAATGTATTCGTTTTTTAGAGAGAATGGTTAATACTCATATGATGAGATCAATTTTACATGTCTATATGTTAATTTATTTTATTTTATATTTTTATAATTTTATTTGAGCGAAGAAAAACAAAACAAACAAAAACAACAACAACAACAAAAGACGACATATATAGTAAAAACAACAAGCAAAAGAGACAAGCAAATGACTACAGTAAATACACAACATTGCAGGTTTACACAACCAGTAGATAGAAGCTTGACAATGGTTGCAATATTGTGCATCGTTATCTTTAAAATGGTTTCTTACATTATCAGATATACACATGCTAGAATGATCTAATCATATGAGTATTAATTGTTCTTTCTCAATAACGAATACATTCAGCAGTGTTCTTTTTAGTTATCTTACATATACATATATACAGGTTTATATCTTTTCCTCTTCCCTTTTCTCTTTCCACCTATTCCCTTCCCAATTATCTTTGCTCTTTGTTTTTTACCCTTCCATAGCGTTTATTATAGATTTTGAATCATATATACTTTTCCATTTCTTACACTAGGGAGACTTATAAAAGTCTCAATAGAATCTTTCTTAATAGCTGAGTAGTACTCCATTGTATAAAAATACCACATCTTTTTTATCCATTCTTTGATTGATGGGCACTTGGGTTGCTTCCAAGATCTGGCTATTACAAATTGGGTTGCTATAAACATGGGTGCACAGATATCACTGTGGTATGATGTTTTCAATTCTTCTGGGAAAATGCCCAGAAGAGGGATAGCTGGGCTGAATGGGATCTCTAATCCTAACTTCTTGAGGAATCTCCACACTGACTTCCACAGTGGCTGCACCAGTCTACACTCCCACCAACAGTGGAGAAGTGTTCCTTTTTCCCCACAGCCCCTCCAGCATTTGTTGTTGGTTGATTTTTTAATCTTGGCCATTCTTTCTGGGGTGAGATGGAATTTCAGTGTTGTTTTAATTTGCATTTCCCGAATGACCATTGATGTTGAACATTTTTTCATATATTTATTTGCCATTTGTATTTCTTTCGCTGAGAAGTGTGTATTCATCTCAGATGCCCATTTTGGATTGGGTCCTTGAATTTTAGGGGTCTGATTTCTTTTAATTCTTTATATGTTTTAGATAGAAGTCCTTTGTCTGATGGACAATTGGCTAAGATATTTTCCCAGTTGGTGGGTTTTCTTTTCACTTTGCTGGAGATTTCCTTTGACATGCAAAAACTTTTTAGTAGGATGAGATCCCAGTTGTTGATTCTGGGAAGTGTATCCTGTGCAATCTGATTTTTGTTCATGAATTCTGCGTACTCCCATGTCATCGAGATTTTTACCTACTCTGTCTTCTTGTAAGTTTAGTGTCTCTGTTTTAATATTCAGATCTTTGATCCATTTTGACTTTATTTTAGTGCATGGTGATAGGCATGGATCTAGTTTTAGTTTGCCCGCATATAGAAAGCCAGTTTCTCCAGCACCATTTGTTAAAGAGGCTGTCTTTCTTCCAATGTACATGTTTGGTCCCTTTGTCAAAGATAAGGTGGCTAATTGTGTTTGTAGTTGTGTCTGTATCTTCTAATATATCCCATTGATCTTCAGGTCTGTTTTGATTCCAATACCATGCTGATTTTATCACAGTAGCTTTGTAGTATAGTTTCAAGTCGGGGATTGTGATGCTTCCTGCCTTACCTTTGTTGCCCAGAATTACCTTTGCTATTCTAGGTCTTTTCTGGTTCCAGATGAATTTCAGGAATGCTTTCTCTAGCTCTGTGAGGTAGGCAAGTGGTATTTTGATTGGGGTTGCATTGAATCTGTATAATAATTTTGGGAGAATGGCCATTTTCACGATGTTTATTCTTCCTATCCATGAACATGGAATATCTTTACATTTTCTGAAATCTTCTTTGATCTACTTCTTTAGAGTAATGTAATTTTCACTGTATAGGTCTTTTACTTCCTTTGTTCGATTGATTGCTAAGTATTTCATTTTTTTGGATGTTATAGTGAAGGGTGTGGTTTCCCTTATTTCTCTCTCAGTGAATTTGTTCTTTGTGTACAGGAATGCTATTGATTTTTGAGTGTTCACCTTGTATCCAGCTGCATCACTGAATTTGGTCATTACTTCTAGAAGTCTTTTAATGGATTTTTGGAGGTCTTCTATGTAGAGTATCATATCATCTGCAAATAATGATAATTTCACTTCTTCCTTTCCTATTCTTATTCCCTTTATTTCTTTCTCTTGTCTAATTTCTCTGGCTAATATTTCCAGAACTATATTGAATAGGAGTGGTGATAATGGACGTCCTTGTCTTGTTCCTGAATTTAGGTTGAAGGTTTTCAGTTTTTCTCCATTTAGCAAGATGTTGGCTGTTGGTTTATGATATATGGCTTTTATCAGGTTGTGGTAGAGACCATCTATTCCGATATTCTGCAGGGTTTGATCATGAATGGGTGTTGGATTTTGTCAAAAGCTTTTTCTGCATCTATTGAGATGATCATGTGGTTCTTGTCCTTGGCCCTGTTGATATGGTGAATTACATGTATTGATTTCCGTATGTTGAACCATCCCTGCATTCCTGGGATGAATCCCACTTGATCGTGGTGTATAATCTTTCTGATAACTTGCTGTATTCTATTTGCCAGTATTTTATTGAGGATTTTTGCATCTATGTTCATTGGCCTGTAATTTTCTTTTTTGGTTGTGTCTTTCTCTGGTTTTGGTATTAGGGTGATACTTGTTTCCAGGAATGAGTTAGGGAGACTTGTTTCCCTTTCATTTTCATTGAAGAGTTTAAGGAGTGTTGGCATTAAGTCTTCCCTAAATTTCTTATAGAATTCAGCAGTGAATCCATCAGGGCCCAGGCTTTTCTTTGTTGGTAGGGCCTTAATTATATTTTCAATTTCATTAGCTGAAATTGGATTATTCAGCAGCTTTACGTCTTCTTGGTTCAGCTTTGGTAGTTCATAGGTTTCTAGGAATCTGTGCATTTCTTCTGTGTTATCAAATCTATGTGAGTAAAGGTTTTCGAAGTAGGTGTTGATGATCTTCTGTATTTCCACCGGGTCTGTAGTGATTTCACTCTTTTCATTTCTTATTGCATGGATCTGAGTTTTTTCTTTCCTCTTCTTGATAAGGTTGGCTAGGGGTTTATCAATTTTATTTACTCTTTCAAAGAACCAACTCTTCGATTCATTGATTCTTTGTATTGTTTTCTTAGTTTCAATT